>CAIGRN010109396.1:0-14184 GCA_903798345.1 Fraxinus anomala | reverse complement strand
CGGGGTATTTTTGGCTTCCAGAATATAACATTGTATTTAGTAAAACCTAGCATTGGTTAAAAAATCCAAGTGATTTAAGGGTGGCAAAAATCTTTATTACACTAGCAGAGTTTTCCAGGATGTGGTTGATTTTTCAGATTAGAAAATTGTGGGTTTCAAAAGAATTCCCAAGTTTTACAAGAATGTGCATAAAACAGATTATGACTTGGCATGTCCGATGACATGCCTTTTTTCTTAATTTAGCACAGTTTTGATTAACTCTTAGCTCACATCTACAAGTAAATTTCAGCAGTTCAAATAGTTTATATAAATAGGTTCAAAGAAGTGGGACGACAAGGTAAAACAAAGGAAAAGGTGCTTGGAACCTGCAAACCCATAAAAGCTTCAGGAAGTTCACTGAGTTCAAATAAAAATTTAATGTATTTTTCCTTCTTGTCCTTCTCGTCGACAGCAATTTCATGAAGTTGGCCATTGTCAGTACCAAGAATGACTTCCCTTGTGGAAGCTGCAAAACGATAGCAAATACACTTATTTTGCTCAAATTTTTTGACGTAGATGAAATGTGGATCAAAGACAGAGGCATTAAGCAACACTGATGTTTACCTTCTGTTATATGTTGCCTATTCCAGGCAACAGCATTCACTACAAGGCCTTTCAATTTGCTCAAGACACGAGGCTTGGTCCACTTTGCATGCGTGTAAAACGTGTCAGAGGTTCCATTGCCAACTACTACAGCGATGCAATGGCTACCTCCTGGGTCCACAAAAACTGTGTGGATGGACTGCTCCCCAGGTCGACCCGCAGAGAGATCAATATCTAGCCAAAAAATTACCCCGTAAATAGACAAAACATAAAATTCGGAGATCAAACTTAAAAGTTAATTCATAATGCTTCAATTGGACAGAAAAATGAACCCTGAATTCAAAATCAGTTCAGTAATAGCATTAAAAGGTCAGCTTTGACATATCAGTATGGGTATATCACCCAAGCCCCATTTTATAACAGTTTGGTCGATAAATTCAGTGCCCTATTTAGCAAAAAAAATTACAGATAAATTAAAATATTTGCTCAATTAGCAAACATAAAAAGCAATAAAATGCTCAATTTCTTTAGCAATTGGGAATTTCCTAACAACATTTCGGACAATACGAATATATATTCAAATAATTTGCGTACAAGAAAATGCAATCAATACGCACCAAAAGAATCGCCAACGCCAAAATCGTGTCGAATGACCCAGCCTTTGCTTGTACCTAACACAATCACATCATTCCCAGCGGCCATACACGTGATCTCTCCCCGACCCTTCGCGGCGTACCTTTCTAGAAGGTCCACTGAGAAAACCTGCCGCCTCTGCTCCATTTCTTGAACTCAATAATTCACAAAATCAGAAGCAAATGAACTTCTGCTTCTGTAGCTCAGGGAATTATACGAATGCTGTAAAGAATATAGCCAAGAAATTCGTTCAGTGCCGGTAAAATTTAATTGACGCAAAACTTTGAGACAGTATTAATGTGGGTAATAGTATCCATTAGATCTGTTAAGAAATCAAGGCTGCATGTATGTGGTAGGAACTTGGAATATTTTTTTAGTTGACATATTTGCATATTTATTTTGAAAAGATTTGGAATTCTGAATACAATTGTTTCTTTTTCCGTTTGTTTGTATATTTAAATAAAGGGTAAATTCAATTTCACAGAGCTTTACCAAGAAAAAGATAAAAATGTTCTTTCACAAAGTTTGGATGATTTATGGAGTTTTGCTCAATCGAGTCGTCGCTCGGCTCGTGAAGAAATGAGCCACGAGCCGTAAGTGAACTCGACGAGCCGAGCCGTCGAGCTCACGAGCGGTTCGTGGGCTTGGTTAAAATTAAAGAAAAATTTTTAAAAAAAGGTTAAAAAATAAAAAATAAAAATTCAACTAGCCGAGCCGCGGCTCGTGGGTCGAGCCGAGCTCGCCCACAAGCAAACGAGCCACGAGCTCGTGGGTTTAAGGGTCAAGCCGGCTCGATTCTGCCCATTACCATCTCTAGTTTTGCTCTAAAATAAAAGGTTATGGAGTATTGCGCAAAATAGGTAACTTTACGGGATATTGCGCCAATTATCTTTGTATTATTTACCATTTTTATTATTTTAAAGCCTAAACCAACGAAATTGGGCGTTAGGAGATCTTCTGCATGAAAAATGTCATCTAGATGGGTATTTTTAAGAGTGGGCAAAACCCGATCAAACCCCGTTCAAACCGAACCGACACGATCGGTTTGGGTCCCTTTTTTGTGGTTTTTAAGTGGGTTCGATTTTTTGACTATGTAGGCGGGTCGGGTTTGGTCGGGTTATGAGCTAATCCATGAAAACTGAATAAACTCACCTACTTAAAAAAAAAAATATGTTGTAGGCTCGACTAATGAGGATTGAATAAGATAACAGATAATTTTATTTATTTATTTATTTACTATTTAATCTTGTATATTCGAATTTAGTATAATATAAAATTTGATGACTTTAATCTTTGTTGACAAGTTGTCACAAACCGACCAACATAACACAACCCGACCGATACTTGATTTGGTTGGGTTGGGTTTCAATATTTACACAGATTGAGTTGAGTTAAATTTTGATCAAACCGATCATGTTGAGTTGGGTTTGGGTTGAGACAAAATTCGACCCAACACAACACATGCCCAACCTAGATATTCTGTCAAAATGAAAGGATATAGGATATTTCGCAATAAATGCAGCATTCCTGTAGGAAGAATTCATTACCCCACTATTGAAAGGATATAAACGATATCCATGATGGTAGACCCCAAGCTTACCTGGCTAGATAAAATTACCTCCTATCTAAGGGCAGGAGTACGTTCTGAAGATCTCATTGAAGCGAAAAGACTCTAAATGAGATCGGAAAGATATATACTAGTCGACAATATCCTCTACAAGCGAGGATATTCGGCCCTCAAAGTCCAACCTAATTTAAGCGAGCGCGTTACGAGTACCCAGCTCTTATAAAATTTAAATCAGATCACTAAAGTCATCTTATACCTATGACCGTCGGAATTCTAGGAGACATAATGTTTAAATACTCCTTCCACACTATCAAACCACCCAATCTCCCCAATCAACGAGTAACACTTGGAGGGAATGACGTCGCACCTCCCTATTGCCATAACTTCTTATCCATAGTCAGACTCATCATTTCCTGGCAACACAATAGGAAATGACATCACGATGATTTGATGTAAGCCGACCTCTTCAACCAATCAAGGGTAAGATCATTGGCACGCCTTCTAAGCTCGACACTGTAGTTGATTTGATTGACAAAAGATGAGTCTAGATAATTAGAAGTCATTTTCCCCTATAAATAGAGAAAGATGGTTCCCTCCAAAGGCAGAACTCGGCTCACTTTATAACTTCTTGGTAGAGTGATTAAACACTTATATTTGAATATTGTTATCAATAAATACACATTTTTATCTTAAAGTTCGCCCAGAAATGATCCTTACAGTTTTCATGTCAACAATATATATTAATATTATATTGAAATTTGACAGGTTTGACATTCTTGATTAAAAGTTATAAAGTATAATTGAAGTTTCAAAATGAAAGAAAAAATTATGGGTAATAAATTATGTGGTAATATATAAAATATATTATATTATTGTAACAAATTGAATTGAGTGGTATTAGATTAGATGAACCTATATTCATATTTATTCTGTTTAGTTAACATATTATCAGATTCGGATCTTAATCGGGTTATCGAATTGAGGCCTTAAATTAATCTCCTCTTAATTTCATCAAATTCGGATCAAAATTTAATCTATTGACAAACCTAGTACTCGGGTTGAACCAGTCCGATTTGATTTTGATAACTATATTTCTTTGAGGAAATTACACCTAGACCTATTTTTTTAAGTTTACATTTCATTAATCAGATTTTAAATTTAATCTTTCATAAATCGTGTTATAATTATTTATTTAACATTTATCAATAAATATGTTAAATTAATTACATATCCACTTTCTCTCTCTCCTCATTCTTCTCTCCACAAGCTCACTCGCTCTCTCTCTCTCTCTAATAATATTTAAAGTACGTTTGATGGATATTATCGAGGAAATAATATATTTTAATAGTGATATGATGTGAAATATGTGGTTAAAAAGTAAGAAAAAGTTATTGATATGGTGGAAAATATTATTTTATTGAAAAATATGTAGTTGAAAATGAATTTTGAAAGAATATATTTTTAAAGAACGTGGATCAAACATGGGCTTAATCTTTATAACAATATACGATTGAGCCTTTTTTTTTGTGTTCTTGAGAGATCTTGTAACATCGTTTTCCTTGTTTCTGCAATGGCTTGGAAATTCTTCAAACCAATGGTGACCGGACTGGTTCAAGTCTAAAAATGTGCCATGAAAATGAGCCAGGCTCGGAGGAGATGATGAGTAGGAGAAGGACAGAGATTGACATGTCGACGCCTTTCAGGTCGGTGAAAGATGCGGCGAATTGATTTAGTGAAATAGGATTTTGAAAATCCAGTTCTCAAAAGCCCTATGAACATTCCTTTCAGGTCTTCTACACACAAAACACATACTGATATGTGAAGATTTTTATTTATTTTCAATACTTTATATTGCTTTTAATATGAGAAATTCTGCCGCTTATTCACCTTTTTAGTTAACTAGTTTCTGATTTTGAAGTCTAACTTCCTAGAACTGAGTAAATAAGTGTGTTATGTTCTATGTCTAATCGCGTTTGAAATGTCTTGCGAATGGCAGAACGGTAGTGAAATTCTTGACATTGTAAATATGAACAGGCTGCACAGTTGGAAACTGAGTTGATTAGGAAAGAAAGATAAACCCTAGATGTTTTGAAGGAACTGGAAGCCAAGTAAAATACTATCGAAGAACTAAAATTGAAGCTGCAGGAAGAAACATCAAAAATAAATGTAATCCTTATTGCAAATACAGATGATAAAAATGTGATTTTTTTTTATTTTTGCAGAAATGGGAGAGAAGTGCTCTAGTTGTGATGCAGGTTGCGATGAGGTGACATTGGTGTTTTTTGATGGTGGTGGAGCGGAATGGATTGGTTGAAGATTGTGATCATTGTGACTAATAAATAATGTGACCTAAAAATGTGTAATTTATGATTAAATTTGTAATTATGATCCACAATTAATGTTTCCTGATATATAAGTTGTCATCAATTAATTTGATAATTTATAATCGAGAAATAATTTGTAACCAATTAATTTGATAATTTGTGATCGAAAAATAATATGTGGCCTATTAATTTTATAATTTGTGATCGATAAATAAGTCATGATCTATAAAATTTGTGATTTGTGACTATAATGTTATGTTATTGTAACTATTACGTAACCGTGACTATAAATTGTATGATATTGTAGCTTTAATCTATTTAATTAATACTACATAATTTTTTCTTTGCTTGATTGAATGCTAAATTTTGAGATAGTTGAATGAAACTGATCTATAACTTGAGAAGAACTCTATAATTGGATTCCTGGATTAATAACTCAAATGGTCATTGAACTTTACAAAAAGTTTTCACATGGTCACTGAACTTTAAAAATCACCAAAATCATCATTGAACTTTATAAAAGGTTTACACGGGATCACTGAACTTTAAAAATCACTACATTCATCACTTAACTTCGTAAAAAGTTTCCAAATGGTCATTGAACTTTGACCCCGTGAAAACTTTTTGCAAAGTTCAGTGATAACTTGGGTCACAATCTAGTAACATAACATGTCATAGTCACACAAACTTTATAGATCACATGTCGATAATATCTATAAGTCACGGTATCCCAAACTTATATTTCACATTCAAATAAAAGCTTATATGACAATCTGATAGCATAACACTTCACATAGGTCACATTCAATTAAAAGGTTAGGTAGAACATGTCACAGTCACATAACTTATTTGCTACAATCAAATAAAAGATTAGGTCAAGAGCTATAAATATAATAGGTCACAAGCTGTCAATGTAATAGATCACATTCACATACAATAACAGGTCACATTCAAATAAATTTATAGATAGAAGAGATATTACAGTCACACAAGCTTCAATGTTACAAATAATTAAAGGATTATGTCACAATGTGACCATATCCACCGTACCTTCCACATTTTACTATATGTGTTTTTTTTTTTATCACAGGTTGGTTTTTCCTCTTATCAATAATCCTTTCAGTACTCCTCTTCTGAGTAGGTGTTGTATTTCAATCAATAAATTCATCATGCACAAGCCATTCCATGGGAAACACAATAGCTTGGTGTGCAATTGAAATTAATCGCAAAAGTAGAATTACCTAATCACATATATTGTATTGAACCAGTCACAATTATCACACAGCACCTCTATTGACACTTGATTGTGGTTGCAGTCACTGAGTACGTCCACAGTACAAAGCAGATCCAAGCCTTCCAGGTTGAAATACAGGAAGTTAAAAGAGACTTCAATAATTCAATAAACTTTCATATCACTCCCAAATTTAGTAGCAATCCNCAAAGCAGATCCAAGCCTTCCAGGTTGAAATACAGGAAGTTAAAAGAGACTTCAATAATTCAATAAACTTTCATATCACTCCCAAATTTAGTAGCAATCCAATCGACTATTAATTCTAAAAATAATGTAGAAATTTTCATGGCAAGCTCTAATAATCATAAATAAAGCTATAAAAGCAATCCACTAGAAACCTAAATCAGAACAATATAAGAAAACTGATTAAGCCAGGGTGCATCATCTTTTTGCATTTTCAATTTGAAAGAAATCCCATTTCCAGAAAAAAAAAATAATAAATAAATCTAGCAACCAAATTTCTTAAAAAGGAAAAAACAATTCATCAAACGCATTAATGATTCCATTACCAACCAATCTGTGCTTGAACATATTACTTCTCATGGCAAACCATTATCAATCAATACACAAGATATAGGCTTCGAAGCCACATGATTGATAAAGAAATTGTGACTTCGAACCTTAATTTTTTTATTTTTTATTTTTCATGGAGACGATGATAAATTTGTGGTCACATTAATCTTAAATTTATGGAGAATTAAGATTTGGATTGAAGATTTGCGAGAGAAAATGGTGATGGCGAATTTGGGGGTTGAAAATCAGGTGAAGGTGTGGGAGGTGATAAATGTGGTTGAAATATAGCCGATTACTTTATTTTTGGGAAGTGATATTGTGTGAGAAAAACATCTCCTATTTAGCCACTGTTTGACACACATTAAAATTTTTATTTTCATTCTTTTACTCATTTTCAACCACACATTCTTCAATAAATATTATTTTTCGTCACATCAATAACTTTTCTTTCTTTTTCAACCACAAATTCTCCATCGATCTACTATTTCAAAATACATTCTTTTAAAATAATGTGGCTCAAACACACCTTTAACATTTCTTACTTTAAGTTTAATAATTATATTATTTAAGTGGTATATAAAAATGATTTTTTGACCTGATTTTGAAAGATTTTAACTAGTTTGATAATTTTGAAATTGTTTTTTCAAAGTATGGTAATCAAATTTGAATGAGATTTTGCATTTTACAACAGTAGACTCACGACTCTAAAAATGACATTTCCCATGTCAGGGCATTTAGCCGCATTTAGCCATTGTTTGAACCACATTCAAATTTTCATTTTCATTCTTCTACTCATTTTTAACCACAGATTATTCAATAAAATAATATTTTTCATCATATTAATAACTTTTCCTTCTTTTTCAACCACACATTCTCCATCAATCTACTATTTCAAAATGTATTCTTCCAAAGTAACGTGGTTCAAATACGTCCTTAGAATGGGAAAAAACCCATTGATATGGATATGGTCCAAAATACCTCAATTCCTCATCTTCCACGCCAAAATGACCCTCTCAATTATTAACTTGGGGTAAATGGCAATGCATTGAATTGAAGGGTAATTTGGAAAGTTGAAAATTACTATTGCCATCACCCCTTGACCACCACAACGTACAGTAAATAATTAAACAAAAGTATAATAGATGAAGCAGTGCATTTGAGTAGAAAGCAAAAGTGAAAGTGGTCATTCCATTTGACATGGCTACTTTGCGTGCTATCATTAAGCTCACCTGTGCAAACTGCACAATCACCATTCCCACATGGAAGTACACTCTCAATCCCCATTCTCTTCCAACTACAAATTATACTTGTTCACGGATAATTTGTCCTCCTAAACAATGAAGGTATGTGCCTTTTGCCTATGAACGAGCTCTTTCAAAATCAGTCATGCCTTTTGCTACTGTTGATTGTGGCGCCACCCAGATTCGATAGTTCTTCATCCTTCGACATTTCGGAACGACGGTCACTGCCGCTCATGCCGATAGCTATACAGATCTGTACTTTACTCCCACACGCCAATATAATCATAAATTCACTTTGAAATTTTCTTTTCTTTTTTGAAATTATTTACTGATTTTATATGCATATTTTGTGTAATGGAATCCTTTAGCCATGCTAGATTAATAGTTATTGGATATTCAATACTGCTGGTGGTGGAGAAAGAAGGAATTCTTCTTTTCTTTTTGTTTTATTTAAATAAGAGGAAATATTCATAATTTCACAGCTTTTTTTATTGAGAAATCAGATGAAAATAATAATTTCCTCAATGAAGAGTGTAAATAGGTGTGAAAATACATAAAATACAAGGTATCGTCGTTTTGCAAAGTGAACTTCAAACGTAAGTACGTTTTGTGTTAATAATCCTTTATTTTATAGTATCCGTCTTATTTTAAGACTGCAATAGTAATGCCAATTTTAAACTGAGAGTTCATTAATCTAATCAATTTTATTAATAGAAGTAAGTTAAAAGGTAAGCTACAAGTCATATTTTTCTTAATTATTAATCCACAATTAAGAGATCATGTAGACTACTTTTTGAGACAACGAATAAATTTCATTTAATACTCTATAAAATAATTAGGAATCTGATTAGTGTCTCTTAATCACAATTTATTGTTAAGCGACTTTTTCTCAACTCCTTGTTTGGGTGTAAGCGTGGCAATTAATTAGACTAGTTCAAAAGTTCATTAATTCAAAAGATCTTTAATTATCACTTTTTACTCAGCTGGGATTAATTACGATTACAAAATAGATTAATTAATGCAAAAATGCATCATAAATCACTTGATTAAGGTCATTACTGCATGCCAATACAAATTAAAATATTGCAAATAATTAAAGACCCTGCAAGCAAATTAAACTGAAGATATTATAAGTTCTGATTTTGGATTATAATTATTAATTAATTATATTACTGAGTCAACAATTGCAATAGGATCTACCTGCATTATTTCCCAAAAAAAGGGGCTCAAACGTGCGCAAAAATAATTTTACTTTCTGATTGAGACGAGTGAGTTTAAACTTCAATGCTCTCTCTGTGAATTATGATCACTCAATCTCTCGTTTTTTAATATATGCTGACACTGATGTCTATGATGTCCAAAGAACTTGAGATCTGCTTGTGGGACAGCCCCCTCACATAGGGTGTGGGGCCCACAATTTTAAAAAAAAGTGGGCCCTGCCCTCTATGTGAGGGGGCTGTAAAACTGAATGTACAACAAGATTGTACATTCAGCATTTTTCAGAGAACTTTTCTTTTAGATAGCCCTATTTGAGCCCAATTTTCATTAGAAAATGTGTGTTAAAATAGTAATTTTTTGAACACCCACTTCAAAGTCTCAGCTTATTTTCATATTCATGCAGGTTGACTACGAATTCAACAAGCAAACTGGCACGTGGAATTCCTTACACAGTGAACAACATCACAAGAATAACCTTTCCATATTTTTCCACTGGTCTCCATATTCCACAGAAGCAGAACTTCTGAAGCTAGTACGTATAACTTTCGGTAGCTAGTTTTTTACCTCTTTTCCTTTTCTTATCTTGAACAAAGCAGTTTTCCAGTAACACACAAAACTCGTACTGGTTGTGGGTACGAGGTTTATCTATATGCTTACCACTTTTCCCCTTATATCTGCCATGTCAAGTGAGTTCATTACCTGCTACTATTGCTTCAACATTGGTTAATAACTCGTGAAGCCATTTGGTATATTTCTTTGATGTTGAATAGATATGCAAGCTAACTTTATTTTAAAATTCACATCATATTTTTTCTTGGACGGTCCCACTTTAGAGAGTACCGGTTAGAATTGGATTATGACCTGAATTCTTGTTGAATATTTGATTGGAAATACCGTTAGAAAGAGTATTGGGAGTTGGTAGTAGACTTGAAGAGTCCAATGTGAATTTGATTCATATTTCATCCCAAATTCTTTATTATTGATTTTACTCTTTGTATTGGGACATCACCTTATATTAAACTCTTCATGTATTAATTCTCCTAATATGTTAGAAACTTTTATATTATAAATATGTGAAGCATTTCACATATTTATTTGATCGACTTTGAGAGTCACCCAAATAGACTCAAGTAATAGAAAGATCGTTGTTATATACATTGGAAATTTGAGAGAATTGTTTAAATTTATATTGAGAGTATCAAATCTTGTAAAACAATTTTAGTTTCTTAGTTGAAATTCTTCCCTCATAAATCTTTTGTTGTTGTGCAATTCCATTAATTTTCATATTTGTTAACACTTCAATAAATAGCAACAAATGATATCTCTCTTATATGAAATCTAATGGTCAAAAATTCGATCATTCCATCAAACGAACGTCCACATGGACAAACCAGACGTCCGACTTTCATGAATTTATAGAAAAGATTTTGTAAAACTTTATGGGAATCCGGACGACCAACTAGATGAGCATTTGGACATCCGGATGCTCGACCGTTTCGACTGATTTTCCCATTTTTTATCACATTTGAATATTTTGACAAATGTAGACTTTTGAAATGTGTTCTTAACTAGTTTTCAAGGTGAATGATGTTTGAAAATATGATCTAAATTCCAACATCATTTTGAAAATCAAGTTTACTTTTAATAAAAATGTTTTATGCAAGTGATAATCAAAATAGCTTTTAGTGCACAAAGTGATTTTTGAGTTTTTATCATTTATTGCTAAAAATCAAAGTATTAGTACATTTTCATTTGAACTAAGAAATCTAGTATTTGATCTCACTTCTAAGTTTGGCTCTTAAGCTCTCGTGTTGATCTTTCATTAACGTTTAACTTTTAAACTCTTGATCTTAATATTTCTTAAACATTTGTCTTTTAAAATCTTTTGACGATGATCGATCAATTTATCGTTAGATGCTTTAAAGACTATAATTAATTTAAATTCAATTGTTAGTAAAAAAAATATTAACTGGTTTGTTATAATCAAAATTTCAAGATTATAATCAAATATAAGTCAACAATTTGTTTCGAAAATTTTGTTAGATTTGAAAAGTTAAGTTTTATTCCTTATAATAGAATTTGTGTCAAGGTGAAGTTCGTTAGAATTGAATTATGACTCGAATTCTTATTGAGTATTTGATTGAAAATACTGTTGGAGGAGTATTGAGAGTTAGTAGTAGATTTGAAGATGTCTTGAAGGAGTTCAAGGTAAATTTGACTCTTATTTCATCCCAAATTCTCTATTATTGGTTTTACGTATTGTATTGAGACTTCACCTTATATCAAACTCTTCATGTATTAATTCTCTTAGTATGTCAGTTATTATTTGTTATAAATATGTGGTGTGCAACACATATTGGAATTGATCAATTGTCCAATTAATTACTGGTACACAACCATTACCTCTTCTTATTTTACCGGTTAGGTGCAAAATTATCTATTTAATATTCATACAAATCGCCTCCACAAAGAATGATCTAACAAATGATTATTCTTGAATGTATAAAAACTCCAGCACGTATGTACGCCACCCAACAAGTGCACATCCATCAGAACACAAGCAAATTAAGCCCCAATTTAGCCTCCATTAAAATTATAATTTATTTTTCTGTCTCTTCTTATCAACCGCACATTCCTTTATTAAATGATATTACATGTAATCTCAAAACTTTTTTTTCTTTTTTAACCACAGATTTTTCGAAAAAATACTATTCCAACCATTAAAATTTAAAATAGTGGGGGTCAAATAACGCTTAATAGTTACACCGAAGAATTAGCATTTGTTGAAATTTGACCCAAATTTTAATTTTTCATGAATTAGTTGAGGTGGGCCTTGAAGAGGTCAAAATATAGACCAATGAATGATTTCAGGATTTTTTCGCTTATTGCGCACTGAAAGCTGGGAGCCTAACGCTCGCTCACTGTCAACACGCCGCTCTCTCAACGCTTGGCGCTTGAGCGCCGCTATGTTCCGACCGAAGATTGTTTTCTTAATTCCACACATATCTTTGATATTCTTTCCATTTATAACTCTATAATTAGGGTTTGACAATGTATCATATGTATAATTGGCTCTTCATTATAAGTTTGATAAGTTGGACAATATTGTAAACACAATATCTTTGTATTATTTTTCTATATTATAATGATTTCCCATTTACTCTGTTAAATATCGCGTTCTTCTTGTGTTGTGATTGCTACTTCATATTGTGCCATATAATCTCGTCCATATTTCCTAACAACAAATCATCTTGATAAAATGTGAACAATCGTTTTCTTTAATTTAATATCAAAGTTAATATGCAACCCTGAAGAGGACAAAATTGATATTTGGTTATTGGGAAGGTTGCAGCAACTACTGGTTTTGGTATGGTGGCAGCTTCAAGTGCTGGGGTAGAGAAGATGAAGTGGAATCTAAGGAGACGATGGTGACGAGTTGAAGGAGAGAGGTTAATATTGATACTTGATAAAGATGATGTGACACATTAGGTTAGTGAAAGAAGGATGAGGCAGGATTATTGACGGCGGTGGGAGTTAGCGTGAATGATAAAAAAATGGCATAATTTATCAGGAATTTACTTAATCATGCACAGCGAAAAATAAAATAATTTTAATTCCCACTAAAAATATTTTTTGTGTTTAGATAGAAACTATGATAGGAATTATCCCTTTTGTAGATTCTGCAAACTCTTTTACAGATTTTGAAATACGAACAATCACGATCTGTAATCCACAGCTATCCAATTGTCCAGCTTTCAATGGAAATCCACACTAGGAACAAGAATGAAATAATTATGATTTCTCTTTTTTGTGCTAGCAAGATAATAAATTGTGCGATGTTCCGAATTTTCAAACCTTAGCAACCTATTAATAAAATTTCAAGTGGGTTTAGCCCGTCTCTTAAACTTAATTTGGTCTACTATTTAGTTAATCTAATTAATAAAATTTATTCCATGAATTAATTAACTCGAACATATTAGCAAGCAACTCAATTAATCAATTGTCCAACACTTGTTAATTAATTAATTGGTGAATTACATTCTTCTAGTTCTTATTTTGTGTGTGACTCATTAAGTTCTCGATCACAATACCCAACGGCATGAATTATTATTTTGATATAATCAAAATCGATAAATTAAAATACTCACTTTAAATTTATCATCAATTCAAATTAGCATATAGCAATGTGTCAGGACAATACTATAATGGAAAATGTCACGTAGTATAACAAAATCAAATTTGTTCGTTTATCGTGAAACTATAATATTTTCGTCAATATAATTCGATCAATTACGAGATATGGATATGTGTCAATCTCAATCATCCACCATATCTTTCATCTCATTATTAAGTCAATGTAAGTCGAAAACTCTTTTCGACTTATGAGTACGCCTTGGTCAAGGATTTCGTTATCAACTTAATTGAATGAAATGTAGATCATAATCTCTTATTATCTAAGAGTCACTAATCATCTATTGATTATTTACAACTTTCATATGATTTTTGACATATCCGACGAATAAGCGACATTTTACAGAGCAACATCCAACAACATCAAAATATGAATGTCCTTATATAAGGCACTATTATGACCTCAAGTCGAATGACTAATTCCACTACTGAACGTTAGAGTTAATCACTGACACCTAAATAGGTATCCATGTGAAATATCTACAGCTGGTCTTCAATGTTTTGTTCTATAACAAAACCTCCACGTGTTCAGTTAAGTGTCACCATACTTTCGAGTTGGATTTCAGAAAGAAAATAAGACAATACAAAGAGAAGAGAATTGTATTGAATATTGTGATTTATTTA
>CAIGRN010109392.1:2727-17003 GCA_903798345.1 Fraxinus anomala | reverse complement strand
ATTTGGCTCGACTGTAAACAAAACTAAAAAAATAAAAAATAAAATAGCCGAGCTGAGCCATAAAGACATTTGGCTCGAATGGCTCGGCTCACGACTTATGAACAGTAACAAGGAAGTCACTCTTTTATTTATGGTAGAAATTCTACTCGACTGGGTTAATAGTAAGTGACATCAAGGTCTGCATACTTCTAAGAACGACTCTCATGATCGAATAACAACAAAGAGAAAGTTACTCCCAATCAGAAAACTGATAAGCGTATACCAATTTGGTAAATGACAGAGTAACACATATATTAATAATTTGGTAAATTTAGTGACAACTCGAAAACTTCTAAAGCTTAATGACAATCCAAATAGCTTTCTGAATTCAATGATGATTAAGAAAAATTCGAGAAAGTAAAGTGAAAATTAAACTATTTAACCCCACATATTTACCATATATCTCAAGAAATTGAGAAAGGATTGACAGCCCCCCCGAAACGAGCCCTTCACTATTGTGAGGGACATGTAAACCTTGATGTACAAAGGATTTAACCCATTGAGAAATGCAAGTTATTAATCAATCACATTTAATTCTTTGAAAAACGAATTGGAACTTATTTTCTAGTTTTATAGAAATACGAGAGCCCACATCAATCACATTCTTTTACTAGGCAAAAGACTTTGGACAAGTTTAGTATGTAGAAAATGATATTATTCATCCAATTCGCAAAATTTAAAAACTTTTTGACATTATATTTTAAAACTCAAAAGTTACTTCTAAAATTAAAAAGCTATTTTTGATCATATTTAAATAATTTTCTGAAAGTCTCTGGCTAAAAAAAACTTTCAAAAGAAAATTGGCACAAGATAGCTTCTGAAATTTTTTTACAAAAAGCAAAAGTTTTGCCAAACGGACCCGTCATATCAGACCCATTATCTTTTGTAATAGATAACTAATCAGACCAATTGAACAGCACATTTACATGACACTAGACGTCATGGATTTCATAAGTAAATACGAATCCCATCTTTACAAGATCGAAATTTCAATTTGCAACCATTACCAATCAATCTGGACATCATATTCTCAAACTCACCATTTTTGACCCAAAAATCCCTAAAAGCTTACGCTTACAATTATATAACAACATTTCTTGTGAAATAACAAGAAAACAAATCTATGCTGTGCAATTACCAGAAAACTTGCAAAGGGGCAATGTCGACCATGCTAATATCAATCTTATTGAATTATTTCCATAACTTAACAGAACTGTCATGACTTGCTGAGGCAAGCATTCCCGTCATTGGTGACTGCGCCAAAGCAGCAACGATGTTCTCATGTGCCGTTACTGTCATGCTTTTGTTCTCAACCATGTTCCATAGCTCCAGAGACTACAATAACAACATAGTTTAGGGACTACTAATTGCTACAGCTTAAGAACAAATCTAGTAGAAAAGATTATTTAAAAAAAAAAAAGTATAGGCTGTGGGGATGCAATCATTTGAAGCCCCAACCAATCATAATATTTTTCATCGAAATATTTTAACATCTATAATCTGTTATTTTCCCTACCCACCGTCCCAAAGTTTTCCATGGGCCTCTTTATCTGGATCCAAAATCAATCCTTAAGCATACATACCTTTTTATTCAGATACGCTTGTCCAAACTTGGGATTTATTACATTGGAACATCACCTGGTTTAAAATCTTAAAACCAAGATATGTTTTCTCCGATGTGGTTTTATACCCAGCACAAGGGCAATTAGAAGTAGGTCATTTATCACAATCGCATAATAGGAAATCACTTGAGTGATAATGTGGATCCATTATCCGGTAAAATACAGGTCAAGAAGGCTGATTAGATTGTAGTTGCTTAGAACTGATAAAAGAGAAGGAATTACCTGTAAAGTACCAATCACCAAAAGAGCTGAATAATTTGGATGAAAGACACAAGAATAAAATTGGTTCCCATTAGAGTTGAGCTCATGAATGCATTCTCCAGAAGATACGGACCAAACTTTAACACAGTCCTTACTGACAGAGGCCAACAATTCGCCACTGAGATCCCAGCAAAGGTAGTTAACCGCTCCAGAATGTCCCTAGTAACACAAAATTTTGGGAGGCGAGTCTAGAATTAAACGTAATGACCAAATAGGAAAAAAATTACTATTGTTGCATAATTACTTTACCCTGTTGATCATATAAAGCTAACACACATGCACACAAACCTGGAATGAGTTCATATGCCTGTCAGTTTCAACATCAAAGATGGAGATCACTTCCTGTGTTGCTGCTGCCAGTAACTGTCCTATCATTGGTTGAAATCTCACTTGTGCACTGCCTCCTTGCTACATAAGCAATGGATAAAACGACTTCAAAAATGAAAGACAACTAAGAAGGGATTTGAGCCTATTAAAGACATTCAAAGAAGAATCCAAGATTGGTTTATGAAGCCTAACCTTAGAAATCCGAGTGCATGAGAATTGGTTGATATTCCAATAGCGAATTTCATTGTTGCTATCACAGAAGCAAAAAAGATCATTCTTCTTGGGATGAAAATCGAGGGACATAACATGGTGAGCATGCCCAGTGTATGCGTTCAAACAATAGCCTGGCTGCATCGGTAAATTTGAATTGAATTAAGTACCCATAGAAGTGGAATGGTACTCTGTAAACACATACATATACAGAGGTTTGTCTAGTCAAATAAATATTATGGAGTTTTAACAGGGCATAAATTCTAAACAGCCTGAAAGAGCAGAAGCAAGGCCCTGCAATTAAATGATATTGGTTCATATTGAATAACAAATAGTGAAAAACAAATTCAGAGAGGAGCTCGAAATCATTACGTTAGCTGCATCCCACAATCTGACCGACTTATCAAATGAAGCTGTCGCAAGTTGAGTAGAATTTGGCCGGAAGCGAACGTCCGTAATTAAGGATTGATGTTCTTCTGGGGTGGCCTCTGTCTGCAGGGTATCCATGTTCCAAAAGACAGCCTGATGCAAATAGAATAAATATATAGCAGGATATAGCACAACTTAAAATCAAAAGCCAAAAATTAAGCAGGATTCCAATAATATTGAAAGAACGGAATGAAGCTTAATAGCTTGGCTACCTATAGAGCCATAAAATTCTGCTCACGCTTCATTATGGCATCTATAGCCACAGATTATTCTGGGCTACTAATAGATTATGGATTGTGTGTAGCTAATTCTCACAAATTTCCAATCATTTACAAATATATTTCAGACCATTTCTATCAAGAGCAAAAATAAAGTTTACAAGTACACAAAGATTTGGGTTACTGAGAAAATATATTATAGTAGTAAATAAATAGCAGCTTAATGCAGTTATAGAATTTGAACAGATGAGTCGAACTGCTCGTTACCATATTCAATAAACAAATTTGATAGTTACAATCTAAAAATCTTCAGCTATCTGAACGAGGCTTATACCTTTTTATCATGTCCAGCACTAGCCAACAATTTCCCATCCGAAGAAAAATGACAAGAAGTCACTCTGTTTCTCGTTCGTATACAACCAAACTCCGCAAAGGAAAAACCTGAAATTAATTTTCGCACGTGAATTGACACTTGACATGATTAGAGTTGCACAAGGAAACAAAAGTCCTCACAGCACGGAAAACATGTTATTAGAGACCACCTTTGGACAACTCTGTTTTGTGCTCGGTAAGAGTTTGTTTCAAAGTGCTGTATATATTTCCATCTCCATCATGCGACAAAAATGATTCCACGTTCTCATCAAAGGAACCAACATCTCTAAAATTGTCCAAATCATCCTGTGACATGACGGAAACAAATTAAATGCCGAAATAACATGTCATGTTATATCAAGAAGAACTCCAAAGTCCATGACAATATTTTAATGGATACAAGTTAGTTGGGCAAAACTCCAAAATAAATGCAGGATAAATAAGACAAGTATGTTCTGTCATACTCAAATCAACTTCAAAATCAGCTCATAGAGATCAAATGTCCACAACTAATACATGAACACCAGTTTGATACTCAAGAGATACTCTTAAGATTCTAAAAAACAGAGAGCTATCTAACCAACTGAATAGAAGTGTACAAGTAATGGCATTAGGTAGGACATCCAAGGCTCACCAGCTGATTCGTAGTTGATGCAATACCACCTGCTCCCTCTGCACCATAAATCATCATACTCTTGGGCGCACTATTGACATGCTGCAGGCTACTAGCAGTTGTCATTCCATCACCAGGTGTATGTGTTGATTGTGGTGAATTGGGGGAGTGTCCCACTGTATTCCCAGTGCCAGTACTATTGGCAGGTCCGGATGAAGAGTGTTGTTTTCTTTTCCTGTTATTCTGTTTCATTATAACACACCATGTCACATTATCCAAAAAGCTTGACAAAGAAATGCAAAGGAAACGAAAAACAAGGTGCAGACAACCCAAATGGAATTGTTTCTGATGGGAGCAGAAACTAATCCAAAAAAATATGCCCACTTCCCATAAGCGGGGACTATACAGATGTTAAGAAAAATTAATATATGTGTAAGCATGAGAAACCTGTTGCACTTGCTGCTGCTGCTGCTGCTGTAACTGATCCGGTTGTTGAGAGGAAGACTGCTGCATCTGGCCCATCTTCATCTGTTAAACAACAACAATTATTCAAGCATTTCAAATAACTCGAATATAATAATTATCTTTAAGATAGAAATGAAGTATGGAGAGAACCCCTCCTATCAAATCCTACGATGTAATCATCCATGCTATACTCTTTAATACAGCGAGGACCTTGCCAAGTAAGCATATCGCATTCCCACAATTTATAATTAGTCCTAATGTTTCATTTTATAAACAAAGAGAAAACACCTTTGACATGGGATCCTAACCATGCAGGGTAAATAATCCTAAAAGAGGAAAAAAAAAACCTTTAATAGGCATGAGAAGAATAGGATAAGAACAAAAACATTGAGCATGACAGAAGAAAATGAATTTATCACAAAATCAAAGCAAAGAATAAATGCAAGCACACTTTTTTCATTCTAATGACTGATGAGAAAATGTAACAAAAGCTTCCAATTAATTCTTAGGCAATCAACGTTCCTAATTCAATATCTCATAAATCTAATTCTCTCACAGATATAAATGTTTGAGAACTAACTACTTATTGGGGGAAAAAAAATAGGAATCAATAATGATCCACACCTATAACTTTCATGGGTATCTGACTATTAACTACTTATTGCAACAGTGGCACTTTTTCTAGTTTGATACGTAGATTACCTAAGCAGTATGAGAATAATGACACAACTTCAAAAAACAAAGATTGGAACAGCTAATAAATTATTGAATAAAAACGTGTAATTTAAATTTTAAAATAGATGATCCAAAACATTGGTGGGAAAATTCATCTAGGTCAGCAGTTTTGTTAATGGATTAGCAAAAGATAAAAAACAATAGTTGATGCAACAGCGCGGAAACCTTTTGAGGCTTACGCCTAAAATCATACCTTTCTTAGGGCCTTCATTAAACGTGCCAGAGCTTATTCGTTAAATGCCATTTCCAAGGCTTACCCCACAATTTATTTAGGCTTACGCTGCCTTTAAATGAAAAGATAAAAATTAAAGAGTGATGATATAGAAAAATTCTAGGTTGCTTTTATTTGTGGCAGATTACGATTTTGTCACATGATTACTAATTTGAGGACTTATTATTTCATTCTTTATTGATTCATTTTATGTTTGTTAGCAAATTAAACTTTTGATTGAAATGCTAGCCTTTTTAAACCTAAATTACAAAAGGTAATCATTAAAAGAGAAAAAACAATAATAGATTGAACTTAATGAAGAACTTCATTGCCAGCCGAATGGCAAGGGGCCAATGTTTAAAAATGCGTAATTGGATACTGAAGCATTTTTCCTTCATACGGCAAGACGTAAACCAAAAATATGTCAAAAAAAGTACTAAAATGCAAAATAAGCTCATGAACAATTTTGGAATTTATAATAGAACAATATAAAGCGTGCAAACAAACAACAGAAAAATCTATATAACAAAAGAAAAAAACTATTATTTTAGTTGGCACCCTCAGTGCCAAAAGTGAGTAGTGGTGTTTGGTGCATCCCGTACCAAAGCAAAGTAAATATGTTTGGAGAATTAAGGTGTGCACGCCTTACAAACCTTGAGGCAGCGTTCTAAGGTTTGTGCCTCACACAACACAGACGTGCACCTCCAAAAACTGCTTCACAATCAGCACCTTGAGGCGTCTTAGCTCTTCTCACTCTGGGGCGGGAGTCAATCTGGATTTTTTTTTTAAAAAAACCAGAGGGCTTATTATTCTATTACCATGCTTTTCTCTACACTGTTACAATTTTTTTTCCTTCTTATATCCTTCTCAAACATGAAAAAATCCTTGTTAAAAAATATAACCACATTTTTTTTAGAAACACGTTTGATAATAAACGTCATTGATTAACCATAATTGTGCTCTTACGTATCTGAAATTATAAGTACAATGGAAATATTCTAAGAGTTTCCTTTGCGTTCGAGTTGTCCAAGCATGTCAACCTACACGTTAGACACAACACACCAGCCCAAGAAGGGTTTCCTAGTTTATGACACAATATCACGTAAAAATGTGTTCAATTGAACCTAATAAGTGAAATGAGGAATAGTTGATAAGACACAGTTTTCACTTATTCTAGGTCCTAGTAGACTAGAGGACACAATATCCAATTCATTCTCTATTTCGAATAATTACACAGGATCTATAATCTTATATACGAAAGTTCTATTATATATGTGGTGCGATGGTTGTCGTCCTTCGTCTCTAGTACTAACCTAATTCTGGAACAAAAATATAGTGGCAAATGAACTGCACAAGCTTGAACAAGTATAATAAAATGATAGAATTTTTTGCTTCCAAAATAAAAAGAGTACTTCACGATTGATTCCCTCATATTAAGGTATTTTGCTTGCCATCAATGGTTACATGAGAATCAAGCAACCAAATCCAAGGACATAAAAAATGTCTAAACTAGTCAACTCGTGCTGACAGTAAACATTTCCTCAGCTTGAATAGAAGTAGTAGGAAACCTAACTTGTGTCAAACCACTTGATCTAAAAGCTTAAACTATTAGACATGGCAAGATGTATATCATTTAGATATTGTCTTCGACCCCTCACACATAGGCGAGTTCATTTTTTTCCCAATAAGAGCCTACCTAAGTGTACAATTTCTTTAAATGGATGGTGGTGAGTTTTTAATCCAAAATCGCTTGTATATTATTTACATCTTATTTTCTACACGCACCCTCACGTGTTCAAATCTAACACGTGCACAATTTCAATAAATGGGAAGCGACAAAACTTAAAGCGAAGATTTTTGCCTACTATTTACCATGTTAAACCACTTAATCTAAAAGTTTAAGTTATTAGACAAAACATTTAAACATTGTAATCGACAATTCATACCAAACAAAACTTGTGTATGGTCAAAAAAGATAGTGGACTCTTAACTTATATGGCAGAATGAAGTGAGAGAAATTAGGATATTCTTTCCATTAACTAAGTTTTTCTTTCTTTTTTCTTTGCTTTTTTTAGGGTGAAAATCAAATATTATAAGAATGCGGTAACATACTCAGGTACCAACTGTACCTAGATCAGGGAGTCCTGTCCTTCAGACCCCTAATTTGCATCATCTTAAAAGTGAAGACAAGGAAAAAAATCTTCATGTACTACACTCCAGTTCCAGCATCAAAAGATATATGCCTAAAGTGAATATTATGCAATGTTATGTTAGTATTGCATGGCAACTTGACATTCTCATCATCCTTCCCTTGTATAGAAAGAGAAACTATTAACTTCAAGAAAGGAAAGCACTCTTCCAAAGTCGCAAATTAGCAAATACAAATTTAATCCCACTGTTTGAATTAAAAATATTTGACAGCATGTGTTAATTGTTCAGCCAGATAAATGAATGCAAGCCAACAAAAGTTAATTTCATAATTTGAAGAAAATAATCTTCACCTTTGGTGAATTTGATTGCACAGGTGAGCATATAGATCCATCATTTCTTGCAACTTGGCCATCCTTTGCATTTAAGTTACCCCTTGGTAATCCTCCAAATCCATAGTTAGGCGAATTTCCAACGTTGCCTTGTGCCTGAGCTTGTGCTAGGACCTGCT
Source organism: Fraxinus anomala (assembly GCA_903798345.1). Taxonomy (NCBI): domain Eukaryota; kingdom Viridiplantae; phylum Streptophyta; class Magnoliopsida; order Lamiales; family Oleaceae; genus Fraxinus; species Fraxinus anomala. The sequence continues at coordinate 8,842 of CAIGRN010109392.1, read as the reverse complement.
GTTGTTGTGATGCCAAAAGAAACTGACTTTGGTTCTGTATATTGGGCTTCTGTACTTGCAAGCCCAAACTTGGCCGTAATTGGTCTATGCCCTGTATGATAGGATAAGTATCAGATGCCAAGAATTCATCATAATGATGCCAAAAGATCGTGTGTCAGGATCAAAGCATAAGAAACTCACAGTTAGAGGCCAACCCTTCAGCGGAAGACCAGTGACACCTTGATTCAACCCTGAGAACAGGAAAAAATGTATTTGACAACTCTCAATACAGTAAGTGCAACAGTAACCTAACATGATAAATTTGTTCACTGATTCAAAAAGGGAAAAACATTTTTTGATTGGAGGAAATGATTAAAACGTCATCAGAACAGATGAATTCCAGCTCACCAATGAATACATTAATCTGAAGGATGACATTTAAGTATTATTAGTACAGCCAACAATGAAGCACACGTGGCAATCTGCTCAACTTAGGCATCAAATATAATTAAGTTCATCATGTTCAATACCATGCGCAGAGCTGAGTATGATGTTCAAGTTGTTTCTACACGATTCCGATGCTTTAGACATTATTCGTGCCATTTGCAACAGATGAATTAATCCTCAACATTATGAAATTACTCATCAATTTAACAATTAGAGTATCTTTTCTTTCCATATCAGGAAAGCTTAAACACATTTTCGATGCTTCAATTCATGACATATTAGGAAGCTGTGCTTTTAAGAAATTCTGCAGAGTACAATGTTTGGTTAATTCTAGGAAAACAAAGAAAATTATATCCTCTTCTGAGCTTAGATGAGAAAACTACATGCCAATAGAATCAAAACTATCTATCATCCAAAATTATCCAGTCTTCCTTCTAGTCTTGCTCAGGCAGAAAAGTTGGCAAGAATTCTGTGCACATTCGACCCTGTATTATTCACTTGCACCTCTCAAACCAACAATAGCAAATGTGACGCAACCAAAACTTGAATTTGAAATGATAAATATTAGTTGGATCCAAAAATTTGGGTACTTGATTTAAAACAAACCAGGCTTGCAACAGAACTAAAAGGAAAATTCAACATCCAAGAAAATGAATAGTATCCATTCTAGTTTTATAGCAAACAGCCACTGAGTACAAGTTTCGATCTTCTCTAATTTTATTAAGCACATAGTAACATCCATTGTGTCTTGAACAAAAATACTCCTCCCACTTTCCCAAACAGGATAAAGAACCACAAGAACAGTCAAATGATCTTTGTACAGAAGATAATGATGCAGGCAAAACTGTGAAAAACAGAGGACAAGAACTGTAGGTGCAAGGACAATATAAACACAAGACTTTCAATTGTTCCAAGAAGTAAGTACACTTCGATTAACGGCATCCAAGAGTTACCCCCAAAAGAAATTAGATTTACAGATTATGAAGTACATAATATTTATATGGATTATAGTTTTAGGCGTATATCCTATGTCATGCACATCATTATCAATCCACACCCCAAACTTTCAAGTTATTTTACTCAACATTTGTCTCGTGAATATTTCATTGGCAAGAATGGCAACGGAAATCCATGAAAAGTCGAAGTTAGCAGTTCAGAGAATTTACCTGCACCGCCAAGCCCAGATTTTGACTGAAGAATTGCTTGCCCATAAACAGATGAGGGATCCATAGGCAAGGATTTTTGTGTTGCCCCCAAATTAACTTCCCCTTTAATGTCCTGGATATTCCAAATAAAAAAGGTAAAGATCTGATATACATATGTATATATATGCATAAGTATGTGTGCAGAGGGAGTGGGCAGGTACAATTGTTTCAGTGCCCATAAAAATTGGTTTTCGTAGTTACATTGACCAGCTGAGGCCGTCCTTGCATTTGCTGCAATGCTGCAGACACGCTCACAGAGTTGCCATGTAGTGATTGGCTGAATCAACCAGAAGAAAAAAGTATTATCACAAAGCAAATTCTGCCTGAACAACTTTAATGTAGAGTTGTAGAGCGTTCTATCGGTCTCACCCTTGGTTATTGGTTGCTGACTTGAGAAGAGCCATCCTAGCATCAATAAGAGCTGGAGATGTTTCTGAATCCATAGACTGTGAGTGCTTCATACGTTCTTCATACATTTTCATAGCCAACATGCTGGCAGATGGTTGTCCTATCATTCCTTCAGAATTCATTGAATTCATGGGACCACCAATGGGAGGATGATTAGGATCCCTTCGTTGTAACTGGCCCTGGCGCTGTTGCATGAGTTGCAGGTGCTGCATTTGAAGCTGGTGTTGGTTCTCCCTTGCTTTCATTTGTTGTGTCTAATGGATGTCAACATGAATTAAAACAAGTTAAACACAATCCATATACAAATACAGCATTTTGAAGAATACGTCAATTGAAGTGCAACACTATAAAGAAAAACAATAATTTCAGAAACCTCAATGTAGGCTGCAGCTGCTTCAGAATGTTTCCCATTTGTCCGTGCAATGAAGATGTCCCAAAAGACGGACCACCATTCAAAGAGAAATCCTCCAGGTGCATCAATAGCTACAGATAGAAGCCATCTGATAAATACACCCTCTAAAGCATCTCATCATAAGTTTCTCGCTATGTTCAACATCAAGCTTAATCTACCATGCAAATTCAAAGAATCTCTTACCTACAGGGTCTGTAGCAACCTTCCCTTCCGTCATGAAAGCTTTTGCAGAATTATGCAATTTTCTTTTCAACAAATAATCGTGAATGTAAACATCAAGCCTGGCAAAAATGGTAACGAAGGAAATATCAATCAATAATGCAATTGCCTTACACATTACATTTTCTCTCAGACACATACGTGATCAAAACTGGAAACTCTGTCCCAGTGTCAGGAAAATGTTGGGCAAGCAAAGGAATTCAGCTTCTGAGAAAAACCAACCCAACTTCTTTCTTTCTACTTATTAGTTCGACATAAATGGTGCTGAAGAACTAAAGTTAGACATTTATTATTGTCTGTCCGTCATTGATATAATAAATGGCTTGATTGGGACAGATTTTTTCTAAATCATTTTTTTTTAATCATTTTCAACCACAGATTATATGAGATTAATAACTTCTCCCTAATTCTTAACCACAATATTTTTAAACCTCTAATCTAAAACAACCAAATTGATTTTTTTCATTATAAGTTCAACATGAATGTGCAACCTCAACTAAAGTGTGACTTTTTATTATCAACCTGTATTGATATTTCTTCATAATTCCTCAAACAAGAATGAATAGACATAGCACAAATATGACAAAAAAAATCCGTTGGACTCCTTAGTTTCTTTTTCCCAAAAACAAAGCAAAAGTGAAAAATAATATATATAAAAAAAAACAAAAAAAAAAACTAACTAAATATAGAAACTATTCAGACAAATATTTACATCTTATCTGCTTCCCAATTGCTCTGCGCCATGATATATTACTTCAAACGCTCACTCCACACAGTTCGAACAGTCAATTAACCGCACTTCCACTGAAAATGAAGTCCTGTCACAACAAAACGCGAATTGATCAGAGCAACCTCGGCACTCAATGTTTAAAATTCTAAAAACCCTAATTTCTAACGTTATTGGCATACAATGACTTAAACTTACCTGTTAGAGAGATCAAGCCATTCATTGACTATATCTTCCCGACAAAAGCATTAATTCAAACTAAATTGAAAGCAAAAACACTAAAATTAGCAAAACTCACAGAAATAAAACAAGATCTTCATTAAGAAATTCAGCTCCGTTAAAAGATATCAATTCCGTACACGTGTTCCTCAATTCACTTCCGAATGTCCAGGCTAACCTTTAGCGCATCGAAAATTCTACTTCAACGGAAGTGCTCGCGTTCTTCAATTTCAATCAACGTCTCTTAATTTAAAGATTTTACAAACAACTCACATACTTATATATGTAACTATTTATGTGTGTGTGTGTGTGTGTGTAAATTACTATAAAGAATCTGCTCAATTTTATTATAATTTGTTCGGAAAAACGAATCGAAAAATTTAATTTTAAGAGAGAGAAATTTTTTCCCCTCGGTGAAGAATGTCAACAACAGAGAAATTAGAGAGAGATTGAGATGCGAAAGCTTACAAATAGCTGGCAAAGTGAGCACGTAGGGATCTGAGCCTGAGGTGTGGAAGGTGGATATTCAGGTCCGGTTTAAAATGCATTTTGAAAAATTTGTATTTAAAAATAAGGGAGAAAAAAATGTATTGTGAAAATAATGAAAATGGAATCAGGATTATGCCCCGTTTGGTCCCATTATTCGATATTATAATTTTTGAAATAGTATTTTTTTGAGAATGTATGGTTAAAAAAGAAGGAAATTTTTTCGATTTACATACAATATTATTATATTAAAAAATGTGCAATTTTTTTTAAAAAAAGAGAATTATATTATAATTTTAACGGGATCAAATGAGTTATATGATCCAGCTTTGGACTAAGGCTCAAGAACGGTGCTTGTGGGATTATTAAATATCGAACACTTTTTACTTAAGTGAAACTGTGTTAAAGATATGGGAGGGCAACACGATGGTAAAGGCTAACACGTGGCAAAATAAAACGATTACAAAGTGTTCGGTGTTTGAGCGTTTTAATTTTTGTGGTTACTTTCGAGAATATAGTTAATTATGTAAAGTTTCGACAACTCTTCTCATTACTATAAGTCATATTCTTACTAGTTACTATATTCTTACGATTTCATTCAATAAAATTGATTATCAAAGCAACTAGAGACGAAAATAAACATACATTTTGCTTGGAAGTCCCTGATGTTGTAATGATGGATTTTGTTACATGTATTTCAAGATTTATATAATTGATTACATAATATCACATGATACTCTATCATTTGTCAATTTAAAACAAAATTAAATTTTTCATCCAAATTTTTTTCCTCCACATTATATTATATAATCCATTTTGTACACTTTTTTATATAAAAGTGCCAAATTCTATGATAATTATAAATAAGGAGAATAGCGGTCTCATTCTTTCAAAACTTAGCAGAATATATCAAAAAATTTCGTTTTGGCAGCTAGGGCCCCAAAGCTTTAATAACAGTTGCATATGGAGGACACGTGGATGGAATCCGTCCATGCATCTGTCAGTTAATCAAGAAATTCAGTTTTTTTTTACTCTTGTAGTTAAATTTAAAGGGGCAAAATTGTACATTTATATTATTCAATAAAATAATTAAATTTTAAATTTTTTTTTTAAAAAAGTACTGTTTTAACTACTTCTCCACCACCCTACCACACCCCCAATCCCACCCCAAAATTGTAGAAATTGTATCAAAACTCAATAGAATCTCCAGTGTCTTTGTGTGGCGATGATTCCGCAATGTTGGGGGGAAAAATTTATTCCTGAGAGAAACACAGAAGGGGGCAGAAGGGATGTCGAAATCACAGATTTGCTGTGGATTTCTACTTTTTGGATTTGGGAATTTAATCAATGCGGTGGGTTCGTGGCTACTACTTCAATCTACTGCAATTTAGGATTAGAGATGTTTGATTAATGGCATTGTCTTTGAACCCATACTAACCAAACAAATATCAACAACAACAACAACAACAACAACAACAAAAAACCCAACAATCCAAGCAAAATACCAATTAAAATCGAATCTTGGGGGTTATTTATGTAAAACAGAAAAATGGAGAAATGGGCATGCGAAAAAACAGAAAATAATTGGTTCCTTCAAATCATACAAGAAGTTTCTCAGAAGGGGAGAATGAAGGGGGAAACTAGATATAGAAAGTCATGGAGCACTTAACGTGGGACTGAAGTATTTGTATCACTTGTTGTATCCATCAAACATTTTTGTGCTGTTGAGTTCTGTTGGCTTCTCCATTTTCTCTCACACAACACAAAGTATTGTTGCATGCCGTAGCCGGGGATGGAGGCGGATGAATTTTGGTTTGGTTGGGTATTAAGGGTGGGAATGAGGGTGGGGGTGGGAGTGAGTGGGAGTTGCGTGGTGAAGAAGCAGCAGCAGCAGGAGGAGGAGGAGGTGAACAATGGATTATTTTTGTTGTCCGTGGTCATCATTTCGGGCTCTCTATGTACTTGTAACACGACTCGTTGAACAATACTTCTGTTTTGTTTTTTTTTTTTTTT
>CAIGRN010109363.1:0-35417 GCA_903798345.1 Fraxinus anomala | reverse complement strand
CTTCCATAGGAACAATGCATGGAAACTTACTCTTTTTAGTTATTTAGGAAAATAACACATTTTCAACAATCTCAAAATAGATACTCAAAACACAAAACTCAAAATGAATTCAAAACTCAAAACATAAAATTGAAACACAAAGAGAACGGTCCCTAAATCTCCCGAAACATGAAAAATGAAGGAACTTTTTAATATTAAAATATGGTGAAGTATTCAATTAACCTGGGTACAACACGTGACTCAATATTTTACGAATAGTTTGATTGAAAAGTCATGCCTAAATTAGCGTAGATATGTCATATCAAGACATGTCCTTTCGATAGCCATATTTTTTCCGATATTTATTTTCCATTCTACACACAATTTTGTTTTTTATAACACGCCCCTATTTGGTGGGTTTTAAAATTATTTTTTAATAAATTTTAATAAAAGTTAATGAAATATATGGTAGAAAAGTGGTGGGTTCTATGAAAAATATGGTTACAATTCATTATTGACTTTGACTTAGATTAAAATTTAGATTTTAATTTATACCAAAATGATTGCAAAATTAATCAATTCAATTTCAACGACTCATATTTCATCCCTGCTTTCTACGTATATCATTAGAATTCTAGAAATTTTTTCACATAATTCTAGTTCAATTTCATTCAAAGAGAGAATAAAATGTTGTCGAGTTGACTGTTCTCATAATTTGAACTGTTACTATTATGAAAAGTGGTTATAGTATATTGGGATACGATTGCCATTTAATCGTGAACGCTCGAAAAGTGTCCTATCGAAAACTTTATTGATTTACTGTTTCTACTACATTTTCTTCCATCTCTCTCCATTTTTATTTCTGCTTCTTATACTTTGCTTAAAAGAAATAAAAGTACTCGTGAAGTTTTGTTTTCCGGTAATGCAGTGAGTAATTCGTTTAGCTATGAGTGAAGGAAAGGTTAAAAATAAATTATGTTTCACTCCATTGCACTTGGCCAATTATGTATTGAATGGAGTGAGTAATTCATTTTGCTATAGGTGGAAAGGAAAGGTTGAAAGTAAATTATGTTTCACTTCATTGCACTTGGCCAGGTATTAATTGGATGATGTGAGTAAAGGCCCGTTTGTCATTATTTTTGCTTTTCATAAAAGAGCTTTTTTTATAGAAAGTTACGTTGATTTTCTGTAAAAATTAATTTTTAAAATAGATTTCTATTCCAAAAGTGTCTTTAGAGGGGACTACATTTGATCAATTTTCTTCTAAAAACTCGAATAATTAGAAGAAACACTTTTATAAAATTAATCAGACGGATCGAAAAGCAACTTTTTAATTTCAAAAACTCATTTGAACTTTTAGAAATCATTCCAAACGACACTAATTAATTTTGCTATAGGTGAAAGGAAAGGTTGGAGTAAGTTTCACTTTATTGCACTTCATCACTTTTAAAAAATATATTCTCCCAATAAATTCAAAAAAATTACTCTAATGGATAAAACTGTGAATTGGTCCAAAACTTTCGAAAAATGAAAAATTAATTCTAAAATCTCACTTTCCAACTTATATAAGCTAATCATTAGCAAATTGAAATGAAACTTTAGGTCTGAAAAACTCAAACATGCATTTTTTTCTTCTAAAATACATTTTGATCTACAAAATTTTAAAACGGCACTAACCCTACTACTTATTCTAGCAATTAACAACCCTATAAGTATGATGCAATTTTTCAATTAGACATTTAGCGCCTGTTTAGATCCTATTTTTGGCTAAAGATATATTTTGTAATAGTAGATTGATGGGAAGTGTGTGATTGAAGAGAAGATAGTGAAAAAATATATTTTAAAAATAATGAGAATCAAACGAGTATAAAATTAGGGATAAAAGATATTTCAAGTTAGAAGGATGTAATACTAAGGGCTCGTTTGAGCTATATTATTATAGAATGAGAATGAAAAATATAGTCGTTATTGGGGCCCACATAAGAGATGAAAATTCAAAATTGATATCTTGATGTGATGAATAACGGTCATATTTTTCATTTTTATGGATTAAAAATGAGAAACAAACATGAGCTAAAATCTGACATGGGAGAAAAAATGGTGTAGGTAGCGTGACAAATTTGTCTTTTTTCACACATGTTAATTTAACACAAGTCTTCCGCACCTATTTGATGTAGATATTTGTATAATATATTTCGTTAAAAGTGATTTTTTTAGAAAATGCGAATTAAAAAGTAAAAAAAAAAAATTATGGGTTCGCATATAAGCCTTTGTTTGACACATATTCTTTCAAAATGTATTATTTCAAAACTCATTTTAAACTACACATTTTTCATTAAAATAATATTTTTTATCACATTAATATCTTTTCCTTACTTTTTGATCACATATTTCCAATCATATCACTATTTAAAATACATTATTTTCTCAATAATATCCATCAAACACACTCTAAAATTATCTATAATATATTAAATGCCACACTAAGCGAGAATAATTTTTAAAACTACTTAAACCCTTTTGCAATTTAATTATTTTGAAAGTATCTTACTTTTCGTTTTTTCAATATATAATAGATATTACAAAATCTGTAATATATTAAATACTTAGTATGTATGAATTTCGTGTAATTAATTAACATTCACAATAATTTAAATTCAATGAATCTTGATTTGATGAATTTTGATCTAGATGAATCTAAAGTCACCATTGATGAATTTATTTCTATTAATGTATCTAAAAATTTTAATAGCTATTTAAATTTATTTATTAACAATTAATTCTTACATATCTAATGTAAGTATAAAAATGTTGCTCATCATCACAAAAAGTTTGAATAATAGAAGTTGAGTTTTGAGAGTACAATTTTCTTTTCTTAAATTTCTACCATAAATTTTGTTTTATCTAGTTCGTTTGAAACTTATCAAATCCTCCAAACAAATTAACATCAAATATTACTTTTACAATACTTATAAAGTATTTCAAAATAATGTGTAATACATATTCAACTATGACTAGTTTTATTAATTACGCATACCCTTTTTGGTATGTGAAATGTAGTGGCTAATGCAGCAAATTTTCCTAAGAAAAATCAAAATATAGCATTAAGATCATGTTTGATTTGACTATAATTTTCACGTAAGATGAAAATTAAATTCAATTTCCACATTTTTGCATATTCGATTGACTAAATTTTTCATGTAATTGGTTTTCTACATTCTCTTGATTTTACAAATTTTCTTGATTTTGGAGGAAAAATTTTTTCTCATGAATTTGATGAGAAAAGCTTTTTTATGCAATCTTTTTTTTAGCAATGGAAACAAATTTTATCCTTTTAATAAATAATTTTCATAAAAAATAAAGTCAAACGAATATCAAAAAATTCAAAATTTCAATATTTTTCAAGTAAAAAAATTATTTTATTTTCACTCAATTTCATTCTTGCATGGATTGTTTTTGAAATGAATAGTACAGTATATTTTTTGAAGTTTTGAGATGCAACATAACTATTACTGTTGTCTCCTGTAATCATGAAGCAGGGATCTTGAAAACAATTTATCTTCTTCTTCCAACCCCCCCCCCCTCTCTCTCTATCTCTCTTCTTCTTCTTCTTTTTTCCCACAAATTCTTATTTTTCTGCTACCATATCGAGTAAAAATTGAAGAAAAGAGAAAGATTTGATACTGATTGGGCTCATTTATTCACAGTATATTTATACTATCATGATATAATGTGAGTTAGTAAATGAAGAGTAATAGTGTAAATTTTAAATCGGTGCAAGTGCGGGGAAGTACCTTTTGAGATCTGGAATGGGCCAATACAGCAATACGGCATCGTCTCCATTTCTGCTGACCTGGAGGTTGTGCTAGGGTTTTTTGCCGCTTCGCCACCCTCCCCCCCGGCGATTGTCCAGACCTGCAAATGACGACCACCACCAAACGTGCTTACAAGCTACGTATCCTTTTTTTTTTTTCGTACTTCATTCTATTTTTTTCTTCAAATACTAAACTCTAATCGAGAAAAGAAACTGCGATGAATTTGATTGGATCTAGAGGGAAAAAAAGTATGGGCTCGATTACATTATTCCGTTTTCAATTATTAATTGTATCATTATTGATGTTAAAGCAGTTCTTGTTTGCTTGGACTACATTTTTTATATCACCAAAGACTTCTCTTGATAATGTGATGTAGTGTGCCTGAGTCGAAGCGCTGGGGTTTTATGTGCTTTGGAATCAATTTTATGAAATGAGTAAATACCTATTCTGTTGAGGTTTTCTTTCTTATGCTTTTGTGATTAGGTTTTTGAAGTTGATTGGATAGAAGTTTGGGAAGAACTAAGAATTGATATTGTAAAATGGCTAACGAAGAGCGCATGAACACAATTGTTTACAACTGTGCATAAATTGAACTGGAATGTGGCTGCACAGTTTTGAGTAGACAAGCAAAAAAACTTTTGAAGTCAAACTATTGGTAAAATTAGCTAGGGGTGCCCTTCAATAAGAGCATCACAATTTTGAGTCACTGAGACACAAGGGAATCATGTGCAGCTTCTGGTTTTTCTGGCCTCAGCTGTGAAACATTGCATATACAAAAGATACGTTAAACTGTGGTAGCCTTAATGGTATATTCAGAGGAATTTGTAGCTCATTCTTTAAGTGTGAACTGCTTAAAGATTGGGAGGAAATCATCGAGGGTTCTTGTGACTGGAGGAGAAGATCATAAGGTCAACCTTTGGGCCATTGGCAAGCCCAATGCCATACTGGTTAGTTCAATTCGCACTTTACCTTTTCTTTTTTGGGGCCTTCATATTATCTTATACCTTGATTCAACCTTCGTATGTAACTGTAATTTTTTTTTTGGTTTTACAAACTGCACAAGAGGGGGCAGACCCTTCTCCTTCCCAACCCCTATCTATAAGACTTGGACTGTGACTACTTGCAGGCAGTAGGATAACCCCGTAGATGATCTAAGTCCTTTATAATACCTGCATCACCTTTTTTACACCTTAAGAGAAGGATGCCTCGTTTCATACTGAAACTATGGATTACTGTATCTGATAGTTTCTTGTTTCATATAATTCAACAATTTTTTCCTTTTTCTTGGCCATCATGGTATTTATAAAAGCATTATTGATAATGACATCTTGCCCCTTATCTTTTCTCATTGGTTTCACTTCCTAGAGTTTGTCGGGTCATTCAAGTGGAGTTGATTCCGTAAGCTTTGATTCTTCTGAGGTGTTGGTAGCTGCTGGAGCAGCGAGTGGTACCATTAAGCTTTGGGATTTAGAGGAGGCCAAAAGTATGCATTCTGTAGCCCACTTATATATGCATGATGGATTGTATTTTAACCTACCTTTCAAACAGAGGAAAATCATTGTGTGTTGACTTTGCTTTTTGTTTGATTGATAGTTATTCGCACTCTCACTGGTCACCGCTCCAATTGTATATCGTTGGACTTCCATCCCTTTGGGGAGTTCTTTGCATCTGGATCTCTGGACACAAATCTAAAAATATGGGATATTCGAAGAAAAGGGTGTATACATACATACAAGGGTCATACACGGGGTGTTAATGCCATCAGATTTACACCCGATGGCCGCTGGGTGGTGTCTGGTGGAGAGGACAACACCGTGAAGGTCAGATCTTTCAATTTCTTGGTGTTCTTTTTCCTTTTTGTTTTCCCATCCTTGCGCCTTTGATTTATCTAGGAGAGATAAAGAAACTTGAAAACATTCACTACTATACATCTTGGTGTATTTTTTATACTCTCTTTTCCACATTTAAATCATCATCACATGGTTAAATGTCTTGTTTTTGCTAGCATACTACATAAGTCTCAGCAAATCACCTATTGAAGGTCTTAATTTATTTTTTATATCCCTTTTTCTTCAATTCTGGGATGAAGCCTTTTTACAATTTCAGCCCTTGTGAAATATAACTGGAGATTTGCACAAATTTGTGGCCTGTTGTTCCTCGTATTTTCGCTCCTTAATATAAATTCCTGTGTGACAGCTGTGGGATTTAACTGCGGGCAAGCTGTTGCATGAGTTCAAAAGTCACGAGGGCCAGGTTCAATGCATTGATTTCCATCCCCATGAGTTTTTGCTGGCAACAGGTTGGAAAACTATAGTCGTTGTATTATAGATCTGCAAAACTTATGTTCTCAATAGTATGCTATCTGCCAATTTCTTTGATTTACTACTTAAGCAACTCTACATGTCATATTGCTGGTTTATATTTTCAACTTAAAAATTTGATAAATCACAATGGTGGTTGAAGGTCGTGAACGGTAGTATTACTAGTAGGGGTGTCAACGTTGCAATCAAAACATCATAAACATTTCCATTTAAGAGTATGCAAAGACAAGACTGAAGTGTAATTTTGAAATTGTAGGATTTTAATAAAAACCAATAGTATTTTCTATTTTTCTTACAAACAATTGCTATTAGTATAGATTGTATCCAAATATGTAAGTTTCATTCTTCAAGTGTTGAAGTTGAAACCACTATTTGAAAGGTAGTGGAACGATTTGTCAATTTTATACGCATGAGATTGCATTTTCGTCAATTTATCTGGAAGTTTCCCTTTTTTTATTCTTTAGAAATCATCAATTATATTGTACTTTAAACCATATTCAGGGTCTGTGCCATATATAGGACTGGTGTATCCTTTCTGAATGGGATTTTCAATGCGCAATACTGCTGGTTGAATATGTATCTTACTGCGGAAGATGAAAACTATGATAGGAGGAAGATAGAATAAGACGTGAGAAGGCATCAATACCTACTGCCTAGAGTCCCAAACCCATAGGTTTCTTGATTGCATTAAATAGTGCAGAAATAGATCTAGAAGGATGTAAAATGTTCCTAAAACCTGTTTTACCATTATGTTGGAGTATTTTTCATAAAGAGTTGTTAAAATTCTGTCTTGAGTCTCTTAAGATTGTCAATTAAGCATTTTGACTTCATGTGTTTCAGGTAAAATTGGATAGAACTAAACAAGATGCTAAACATGAAGATACTATAAATTATAAAAAATGAGGCTCACCACTTCTACCTTTTGAAAAGGTTCTACCATACTCGTGAAGGGAGGAAATAGATATGGAGAAAGTTTCTATGTTGTTCATTTTCAAAGCTACATCATGGTTTCATATAAACTTTCACTTCCTTATCCATTTGATTTCCCTCATGAAGTCACATATTGATTTTCATTTCCATAACCATAATCACACTGTTCTTGAAGTCTGCTACAATAAGTAAAATTCTGTCATCCTTGTTGTTGCGTATCAGAATCTTAGTTTGGGTTATCAACTCATTTTCTGTTCTGGTTGAAAGGCTTACGCATAGAAATCTGAGATAGTTACTATTTGACATGGTATTGTATCCATACTCAAGAAAATATACGCATATACAGAAACTTGAGGTTTTCATGTTTTTAACTCACTCCTGAGCCTATTCAATTGTCCTTTTTTTTCTTCCTTTGAAGCTATATATAATCAACTTTCACCCACCGTATCTTGTGGCAAAAGATGCTTTTACAACTGATCCTTGATTTAGTTTGTAGACCTTTACTCTGCTATAAATGTATTCATTCAATTAGATCTAGTCAAGGTTGCCTTTGCTGATCTCCTAATAAACATTTAGCGGCCTTTCTTTTGGCAGGTTCAGCTGACAGGACTGTTAAGTTCTGGGATCTTGAAACGTTTGAACTAATAGGTTCTGCTGGGCCTGAGGTATCGATGTCTTCCCCTACTAATCTTTGCTTTTTATAGCTTGTCATGGGCCAAAATTTTTGGCGTTGCCTTCAAAGTCTGATCAAACTTCTTAATTATCTGATAAGTTTGAAATAACAACTGTTTCCTTGTTTTCAAATCAGTCCACAGGTGTGCGTTGTATGACCTTTAATCCAGACGGGAGAACCCTTCTTTGTGGCTTGCATGAGAATTTGAAAGTATGCTTTATGTTTATTAGGAAATAATATATTGATGCATTGACATTTGTCTCACTCTTTCTCTACTACTTTGTGTGACTTATAGCTTTATGTTTATTGGGAAATAATATATTGATGTATTGTCATTCGTCTCACTCTTTCTCTACTGCTTTGTGTGTCATAGGTCTTTTCATGGGAACCAATTAGATGTCATGATACTGTAGATGTGGGGTGGTCTAGATTGTCAGATCTCAATGTTCATGAAGGGAAGCTTCTTGGATGTTCGTTTAACCAAAGTTGTGTTGGAGTATGGGTTGTAGACATCTCGGTATAAATTATTCTTTTTCAGTATATATTGTCTACTTCTCTTAATCTTCTTCTTATTTGATATTTGAATTGATGATTATTTTTCGACCATATGATTTTGGCAGCGTATTGAACCATATGAAATTGGTAGTGCTGCTCATTTGAATGCCAACTTAGAGCCTAAATCTAATTCTGGTGGTTCAACAATACTTACTGAGAACACTATTAAGGGCAACTTGGGCAGGCTTTCCATTTCACAAAATTCTGATACTGCGAAGGAAACTAGACCTCTTGCAAGGCTTTTGGTCTCACAGAATTCAGATCTGAATAGGGACTCTAAATCTCTTGCACGTAATTATTTTTACGATGTCTCCTTGTTTAGGATTTGTGGTTAATTTAGTAACCTCTTTTTCAGATTATTCTTTTTTAGACTTTTTTAACAACATGATTTGAGTGTTTTATCCTTTTGTCAGTCCATTTCCTTCTCTACTTAATTTGGTTCTCAAGATGTATTAACGTTGTTGTATGTACTGCATGAAGCTGCTGTAAGTGTCCCTGCAACTCCACAAAGGGGAAATCTCAGCGTTTTTCCAAGAACCACTCAAATCAATCCAATGGCAGTTTCCAATGTGACAGCCCCCAAGAGGCATCCTGTAAAGGTCCAGTCAACACCCAATATTTCAGTATTCAATAGATCAGAAGTTATACCTGTGGTTGTGCCTAGAAATAATCCGAGAATAGAGCAGGCTGAACAAAGAAAAGAAGGAGCTCCACTAAGAACCCTGCCACTATCTATGCAGTCAAAAACATCTGATGTTCGAAAATTTTCATCTGTGGGAGATGACTTCGAGAGGCCTACTATTTCTTCAATGTCTGAAAGTGAGGACCCAAGGGCTATTGATTCTAGTGAGGTTTCAGATAGGAGTACCTTTACTGAAGTTAGGAGCTCAACTATTGGGGTTCCTGCAACTGAGAGAAATGCCAAGGATGATAAGTGTATGCTTTCTGGAAAAGTTGAAATAAATGCATCGGTCGATGTTCTTGCCACTTGCCAGCGTGAAAGTTGTACGTATTCCTTTTCAGCACATCCTTCACTTTGTGTGACCCACGTTATGAATATGTGCTACATCTTGTCTTATCCAGCATTGTCCTTCCAATCACTTTATGATTATGTGCTACATCTTTTTAAGTGCAGTGGTGATGGTGCCACATAAAGCCTCGTCAAGGTTCATTATGAAACTGTTTTTATTATGGACCATCGAAGATACAATGAGGCCTTATTTGGCACAGGTCCAAGTACATGGAATTTCTTGTTGGAATCCATGAGTTTTTTTGGATTTGGTCGCTAATACTAATGTTGATTATGTCCAACTAATTGTCTCTCTTTGTTACCTGTTCATGCTGTATTATTAACTGTTTGTCATTGAGTTTTTTTTTTTTAATTGTTAATCTACCTTATCTTTGAATATAAATTGTTTGCTTTATTTGTTTTGTTAATCAGTTTTCTTTTTGGTTGCAGATGAATTTCGTGGGAACAACATGCATGGGGATACCAGTCTCATGGAAAGTAAAAGAGGAGGTATACCTATCTTTTCTAATAGACGCTTTAGCAAGCAATTAATGATCCTTTTCTTCATGAACACGGCTATTTGTTCTGAACCAAATTTAGGTAGAACACGACTCGCTGCAAATTGGGAGAAGAAAGACAGAATATCTAACCATGCAGTTCTTGCTTCAAGCACACTCTCTCGAAACTTACCTTTTGTAAGTAAACTCTTACTTTGTAACATTGATTCTGGGTTTTATTCTCTTCTATTTTTATAATAGTATTTCTAATGTGGCTGGTAAAGTAACGAGTAGTTCATTCAAGTGCCTACTTTAATTATGCTTATATGATTAATTTGACAAATGATGTTTTATTCTTTTTTACCTTCAATTCTAGAAGTCTCTAAGTCCAAATGTGGACTTTTCAAGACATGACCATGTATACAGCTGCAACATATTGGGGGTAGGGAGGAAGAAGCTGAAGCATTTTTGGCATGTCTAATGCGTAAAATCTGCAGGAGAGAAAGGGGATGAGAAATTTATGAGGAAAAGGAAAAAAAAAAAAATGGGACTGGGACTGGGGGTAAGCAGATGAATACTATCTGTAGTCATTGTTGAAAGGAGGAATGAGGGATTTTGCTTAGTCTTTTGTGGCTTGGTGCTTGACTTTTGCGCCTTCCTGACAAGATTTAACGGAGATCATTTTTTTCTTGAATTTTACTTGGGATCTGATTGGCAATTTTGCTTCTTTTTTTTTAAAAAAAAAAAAAAAGTTTATTAACACATTATTTATGAAATTGTAATTCTCCATAATGCTTTGTGATTTCCTTTTTCTATTTTTTTAGTATCGTAAGTTTATGCTTTTAACCCCAAGTATGCAGTTATTTCAATGCAAAATTTTAGCTGATACCATACATTTTACGAAAATATGCATTTATGTGGGTGGCTGATGTGTAAACTGACTTTATGTTCAAATGTATACTTACATTGTATCTTGACCCTTCTGTTCTGTGATAATTGCTTTAAGAGTTTGTCAAGGCCATTTCAAGTCACCCTAATGATATTTCTTAATTTTTCAGTATTTAAATTCTGTCTCGTGTAATATAATTTAGTAAGTATTAGCACTTTCTCCACCTTACTCTCCATATTATGAATCATTCATGTGTTTTATCTTCATGTCTACAATGGCAGAGAGGCTATCCTTCAACAGGCGAAAATGAGTCAGTTTCAGCTAGTGAGGAGACTGCTATTGCTGACCTGATGGAACAGCATGAACAATTTGTTGGCTCAATGCAATCTCGTTTAGCCAAACTACAGGTACCTCTTGTTGTCTTTCTTTCATAACCTCGTTCTTAGATTCATCATGCTTCTGTACATCTACACGCTTTTGAAATAGAGAATCTATTTGATTTGTTCAGAAAGATCCGTGCACACAGATCTTGGGATTATCCTCAGTCCAACAAGTTACTTTTCAGGTCAAAATAGTATTGTGTACAAAGATCAAGGCCCCTTTTCGTAAATTATTAAAGTCACACAAAAGATTATTTTGTGAAACTCAGCATGAGGAAAAATGAACTCTCATGTTACTCTGGGTTAGTTAAAAATTTAGGAAGCCAAACTGATTATACAATTAAAAGTGGCAAACCCAAAGAGCACAATTTGTCACCTACAATGCTGGCATGTTTCAGCTAAAAATAACAATATTCCAACCCGCAACATCAGTTTAAAATATCATCTTAGAAGGAATGAATGGCAGATGCAAGTTCCACTCGCTATACAACCGTAAAATGATGTGGAAAGAAGTAATTTACCCAAGGAGGCTTGCTTCTAACAAGAGAGTATTATATTCTGAGGCATCAGTATAAACAACGGTGTCGATGCATGATGAGAAGTGAACTTCGCTAATTGCTTATCCTTGAAAAATGAACTTCACTATCTAAATGGTTCGACTCAAGGCCATGGTGACGATGACAATTGGCTTGGAACTTGAGCAAAGTGACTTTTGAAGAAATTCCTCACATTTTCTTTCCGTTTGTAGATTGAGATATGAAACATTGTCTGAAATAGAATTCATAAGGTACTTGTCGGAGTTAATTTGTTTTGGAAAAAGCATAATTCAGATGCTCATTGCTGCTGATAAATGCATGCTGCTTTCTCATGTTCAGTTATGCTTCTCATTTACCTGATGAGTGTAATAGCAGGGTGAATCATTATTGTTGTGTAATGTCATGGGTTGCTCATGTATTTTTTCTTCATTATGGTAGTCAGGAGGGCAGGACTAGTGTGGGTGTGGTTTGGTTGATACCATTTTCTTAACTATAAGCCCGTGTTTGGCTTGGATTAAAATTTAGAAATTAAATCTTAGTTAAGGTTAATAATAAATTTTAACCACATATTTCATGGGACTCACCTCTTTTTAACCACATAATTCGTCAATTTTTTTTTTCAAAATTTACTGAAAAACTAATTTTAATCCACACCAAACAGGGGATAAATGTGGTGTTGAACACTTATGAAAGAAGATATGGATGTTCTCAATCAAATGAACAACCCAATAATCCAATATAATTGAGGACTAATGCAACAAATATTGCTGGAAGTTTAAATGCATTTAATACTAAAGGGGGGGAGACACTTGTGCTTGTCCTCAGTACTTTACATTTTTGAACCAACTTCTGTACATTATATCTGTAAGGTGTATGTTTAATGAAATTGTCCCTATTAAGCCCATGTTTGGTAGAAATTACAATTTTAATTTTAATTTAAGTCAAAATTAACAATTCATTTTAACCACATATTTTATGGGTCCCACAACTTTTCCACCACATATTTCATCAATTTTTATTAAAAACTACTAAAATGGGCTAAATTTGTTAATTATTATTTTTTCAAGAAAACTGGTTTCTTTTAGTATGGAGAATGTGATTTGAATTTAGCTATAGAACTGTTTAATCAGATTTCGTCTCTTTGCCAGGTAGTCCATAACTACTGGCAACGGCATGATATCAAAGGGGCCCTTAGTGCAATGGAGAAAATGGCTGATCGTTGTGTAAGTGTGTTATTTCTGATTCTGTATGTGGGAAGAAAAAGCAGTTTATTTTTCCCCTATTTCACCAATAGCAGTACTAATGTAATGTAAATTTCATATTTTCAATGCAAATGAAATCTCAATCTCATTTTCTTCATAATGTTCTTCGGAATGCAGGTGCTTGCTGATGTAATGTGCCATCTAGCTGAAAAAACTGACATTGTCACATTAGATATTTGCACGTGTCTTTTGCCACTGCTCTCAGGATTACTTGATAGTGAACTGGATAGGTAAACAAAACTTCTACATAATTCTTTAACACCTCTGACATTTGCATCCATTGAATACTGTTTGTGGAGGATATTTGTAGCTGAGGTGACAAGTAGCTCAACCAGCTGGTTTCCTGGCAAAGCTAATTATTGTTCAATGAGATTTAGATATTCTATGATAAATATTGTTCTAGTGAACTAGAAGCTTCCAGTTTGATTCCTAACCTGTATGTTTTATATACCTATCCCATTTTGCCTTGTGAAGCATATTATCAGATATTCAAATGTGGAAATAAAATTCCCAAGATGAAGCCACGTGTCTGTATTTCTGATAAGAACATATCAGTAGTTTCCTGGAAAGAAATACCTTGGAAGAGGTTAAGTTCCTTACCTTTTTGGGCGTGGTATCTTCCTTAGTTTGTTTAGAGTTACTCTCATAATTTCGCTAGTAACCCCTTTGCTTTCAAGAGTCATTTAGTTTGCTTATTGGCAACTTTTTTAGCTTAGAGGTTGGGGTAATTGATGCAGTAATATACTAAGGTGATTATTGCTTGACCAATGACCAGTTTTCTTATTCTCAATTGTTAAAAAAACCAATACTAGCTGGTGCCTTTCATGTCAAATCTAATGGACTGTTCATCATTAGGCATAAAGATATTTCTCTGGAGATGCTGATTAAACTGGTCAGAGTATTTGGCTCGGTGATCTATTCTTCATTGTCTGCACAATCATCTGTTGGTGTAGATATTGAGGCAGAGCAAAGGTTTGATTGATTTTTCCCTAGCTATGTTACTCAGTTGATTTTATAATTTGCCCCTGAATTCTATTTACTCTCATCAAAAGGCTGGAACGTTGCAACATGTGCTTTGTGGAACTCGAGAAAGTCAAGCGTTGCCTGCCCCTCCTTACCAGGTGTGTGTGCTTCTCATCATTTACTGCTTTCATTTGGGACAAAGATTACATTGATTTGATAGCTGTTTGGGTTGTGTTTTGCAGAAGAGGGGGTTCAATTGCCAAGTCTGCACAGGAGCTGAATCTAGCACTTAAGGAAGTTCAGTGAATGAATGAGAGACATACTACGATACTACTACTAGAGACTGCAAATTGGGAGCTGGTAGTCCTGTGTGTATATTAGCATCAAGTGGGATTGTTAACTACTAATTCATTCATTTTTAACTGAAAGTTGATAGCTGAGGGACAATCCGACTCACTTATTGTCATTGAACAATTACCGCACCTAAAGGTGGCTGGGTGGAGGTGAATTTGTCTCACCACGTTCTTGTCTAACCCATCCCAAATGTCTACTTGTTGATTTGTAACTGTTGCTTTCTTCAAAAAAGATGTTAATTGATGATATTAATTATGTAACAATACTAATGTGCCCATAGCTTTTTCAAATGATTGAAGTGTGGTGATATAGTTGCACATGTGCTAGAGTTTAAAGCACAGAGCAATGGAAATTACTTGTATGTTGATTGGACGATGAAAGTTCAGAGGAATCAAAACAGGCATTCTATTCCATTTCTTATAATGCTTTTTGTAAGATATTATATCATCTTGCTGACTATAAGATGTTGGGCATATAGCTTTTCCCAAGAGAGAAATATGTCGGGTTTCCCTCCCTGTCGTGTGCCTAGATGTTGGTCATGTTGAATCGTACGGGAATCTCTTAACAGCTTCATATTTTGGGGACTCCGTCGTGTTGGATAATGGATCTTCTATGCCAAGTCTACTTCTGTCACCTTGATGCTCGTGGCTGTATTTTGAGGGTCTTGAGGGTCCACTTCGAAGTGATGTTCGTCCCCCTATTGATCTTCAGCTTTGCCATAGTAACCAAGGTTTGTCATTGTCTTTGGCTTTTATTCTCGTGGTCTCAAGTTGTTCAGTTGATTGGTATTCGGTTACCGTTAATCTATTTTTTATTCACATATTTCGAGAAATTCATCAGTTTTATTCACTTCGATCATTGAGTTCTTGTACAAAATGGATAATCTTTCGTCCTTTGTCTCTTGTGCTTTTCCCATTAGATATCAACAATTTCTTCGATTTTGAGGGCCTATTTGCACTTCTTGTAAAATTTGATTTAAATTTAAATCATTTTGAAATAATAAGAAAACAAGAAAAATCACGATTTTTGAGAATGGCCGGATTTTTTGATATCTTAGCTTGAAAATCTCATCCAACCTAACTCTTTTTCACATGAAAATTGCTTAATTGACAACTTATTGCAATGGATCTTCCATACAATTACCTTGTGACATGTTAATTTATCATTACTGTAACATTTTGAGTGTTAAAATAAAAAAATATTCAGTTTCACCTTTTAATTGATATTACTGTCATAACATTTGTTTTATCGTTTTCATTTATCGATGTAGCAATTGTGTAAAAGATCAATTATGATATGATTGCTACTCAAGCAATAGTGAAATGTAATAAAGTGGTGAAATTTAAAATTTAATTGAATTTAGTGATTTAATTGAGAAAATAAAGTTTAGATATTCAATTAAAAATTTTCACCCTTATATTCAATATTAAATATTCGATAATAAGGTTGTGAGACCGAAGTGTCTAATAATATGGGGTTAATTCTACGAGATAGATTTTTAAAAGTTAATTTTGAGCAAAATATTTGTAGAAGACTAGAAGTAATAACTAATAACTAGGCATAAACTCAAATTAGGGGGGAAAAATTAGGTAATAAGGAAAAGGAAAGTCAAATAAGTATTAGATAGAAATAAGGAAAATGGACGATTGCCTAGATAAATTGAAAAATTCGTGGTAAAACCATTTATTTAAATCACGATACTTTAAAATATGACATCTTGAAATGTTAAAAGACAAACCAAGTGTGTGAGTGAAGTCAAGGTATTACGTTTTAAGCCTCTATTTGATCCACACTAAAATTTTCTTTCTCATTCTTCTACTCATTTCAACACATATTTTTCAATAATATAATATTTTTCAAAATATTAATAATTTTTCCTTCTTTTTCAACCATACATTCTCCTTCAATCTACTATTTCAAAATACATTCTTCCAAAATAATGTGACCTAAACATACTCTAAAATTGTGTTTGATACACAGCTTTTTCTTTGGAGAATGGAAAAACTTTTTTATTTCCATGCAAAAGAAGTGCTTGATGAGAGAAATTTGGTCAAAAAAAAAAAAAAAAATTTCACCCCCCCCACCCCACGCGCCCTCTTTCCTTGTTTTTAGGGAGGTGGGAAAAGCTTTTCTAGGTGGCTGTTGCCAATTTTTTTTTTTTTTTTTGGCAATGAAAATAAATTTCATAACCAGTTATAAAAATAAATATTCACTTTAATAAACAATTTTCATGTAAAATAAAGTCAAACGAATACTAAACTTCGAAAAAATAATTTTTTTTTCGTTTTTTTTAAAAATTTTTTACAATGGAAACAAATTTTATAACCAATTGTGGAAAAAAAATATCATTTTAATGGATAATTTCCATGTAATACTAAGCCAAACGAACACAAAATTTAAAAATTTTCCACCCAAAAAATTATACTAATCAAACACACCTAATTAACAATTCACTGCAAAATATTTTTTAGACAATTATTATTTTTTAAATTTATTTTATTTTGACCTATATGTTTTTATCTCCGCAATCAAACAGACCCTGAAAGAACAATCATACCACACGTGTCTATAAAACATAAGGATTATGAATACTTTTCTCCAATAAGAATTTCACTGAACCAGCGACAGTTTATGTGATCGGACCGGTTCAAATACCGTTTTGAAGTTCTAAAAACTCCCCTTTCGTTCAATTTCTAAACCCCGTACTCCAAATAAGAATGCAGCAGGCAGCACCACCACCACCATCACAGTCGGCGGCGGAGGGAGATGCGCCGCCGAAGCAAGTCGCGCAGGCCTTGGAGCGTCTGGGGCAGGCGAGCCGCCTTATCGCCGACATAAGGCTCGGTGCGGATCGAATGCTGGAAACCCTCTTCTTCGTCGCCTCCGAGCCCTACCACCAGCAATCCTCCAAACCCTTCAATTTGATCCTCAAAGAAGAGACCTCTATGCGCCAGCATCTCGACAACCTCCGCATCCTAGGTATGTAAACGCATATGCATTTTACGGGCCGTTTATAATTATTGGTTTATTTTTATATTAAATTCAGCTAATATCATTTTGTAGCATTTTCTAGTTTCTTTTATAACTGTCCATTCAGTGGAGATATTTTCTCAGTTTACTGCAGTCGCTGAAGAAGCTATTGTACCGACATCAATTTATAGTAATAGAGAATCAACTTGTATTAACCAATCAAATTTGTTGAATAAATAGTATTAATTATGTTAAAATAGAAATTCTAATAATTTTAAGAACCCAAGAGAAGTTTTTAATGTACAACATATGTGTATGGTCCATATTTCTTGAAAGCTTGTACCCTTTGGATTGCTCTGGAATTAAGGTCTGGATCTTTAGATCTATTTTTGGAATTTTTATTAGAAAAGCACTTTGATCCCAAAGTTCAACTGAGGTCCGTGTTACAACTTTGCTTTGTTGTACCTTACGCAATCATGCTTCAACAGATATAACTTGAGACCAACGTTTCCAGCCTTCCTTTTCTATTTATATTGAAAATTCCATGAATGGGGTTTCAACTTATTTGAATTATTAGTTTGGTTAAAGATAATTTGGGAAATGAGTCTATTTTAGATTAGAGCATGTAAAAGAATGTAACATATGTTTCCAGTAGCTATGATACATGTATTTGATTATAGAAAGTTTAGAAAAATGACATGTTAAATAGTCACAGTGTGTGTGTGTGTGTGTGTGTCTTGTGATAACTTGTACAATTGCTCTTATGCATTTTTTCAACAATAGGGATGCTTGTCAGAGTGACATACTGACAGTTGATGGAGTGAGCTAATTCTTGCATAGGCTAAGGTGCTCATTGTGATATCAGTAGTGACATTGGCTAATGGTTTCTCCGACTTCTCTTAATACTTGCCACACTGGATCTGGTTCACTGTTCAATATGTAATGTATGAAATCACCTCAGTAAATGCAGAAAACCATTCATTAGCTACTTTTCTTCTTCTTGATTTCCTTGTTGTAGACTAGCTCATCTTGGCCTCAATCATTAATGTATTATTTCTTCTTTACTGAAATGCAAAAGCTCTAGCTACAACGTAATCTGAGGTCGTCACATATGATGTTACACCTTGACTTCATATAGCAGTTGATATAAGAGTTTATTATTATTATTATTATTATTATTATTATATATTGTTTAAAAAATATCAGTAACCATTCCAAAATTTTCTGAATTTGATACAAGAGTTTATATAGCATTACAAGCTATAACGGTCCACCCAAACACACGGAATGAAAATGTATAGTTATAGAAATGTAATTAGTAATTAAATTGGCTGATGACAAAAAGAAGGGAACACAAAATTAATAATTTGACAAATAAATAAAACTGATGAGCAACAAACCTTCCATCTAATATAATTATTCATGGTTGAACAATGGCACAATGGTCCAAGTCCATTGAACTTCTACTCTGTTTAGTAGATGAATTTTGAAGGATCAAGAAGATAGGATGAACCAAAACTTAGAATTTTGAGTCTGTAAGTAGAAACACATTGATTATCTCGTCCTAGAGTAACCGAGAAGGCAACTGGTCGTGGATAGAAATTATCTGGATTGATTTTTAGAGAGTTGATAAAATTGCAAGTGGGTGTTGCTAACCAGACCCAGCTATGAATATGGGAACAAACTCAACTTTTACTATTTTGCATTTCTTCTGTATTCATTTGTTATTTATGGCTTATGATGAAGGAGTTTGACAGGCATAATTATTTTGGAAAGTTGTAAGGAATGGTTCTGGCTCTCAATTATTTTATTAGAGTTTTAATTTTGAAATTTGAGTTACTCTTCTACATTAAAGTTACATAGAAACTAATAAGGAGAATGGCATATTATTTTTGTTGATTATATCACTAAGCCCTTGTTTGGGCTCCATTTTATTGAGGTTTGAGAAAAATGTATTTTGGAATGGTAATTTTTTGGAGAATGTGTGGTTAAAAAAGAAGGAAATATTTTGGATTTACGTGTAATATTATTTATTGAAGAATGTGATTGAAAAGGAGAAAAGGAAAAATGTATTAAAATTAAAATGGATCCCAAATAGGGTCTAAATTAATTTTAACAAAGACGATTTTGCATTATCCCGAGGAAATCAAAGTACTTCCCTATATGCCCATAATATATATAATTTTTACCCAAAGATTTATCATCCCTGGATGGAAAAAATGTAAAATAGTTTACAAATGTCCACTTGGACAAAAATTATTTAAGAAATTAATTTGCAGAAAGTTGGATAATTTGATTGTTACCATCTGTCAATCACTTGCAATCACTTGGACAAGTGATTTATTATGGCATGTGACTAAACATCAATTATGCAATATTTCAAGAAGTATTCAGTAAGAAGAGGAGTGAGTATCTATTTATGACTTGCTCAACTGAGTTCAAAGATGTGTCAAATACATGATGTGTTCAACTTAGCAGGTGTTCACAGTATTGTTTAATGCTGAGAGTTGCCATCTTTTAATGAGAGAGCATTACTGATTGTGTGCCTACTAAAACAACATTTTCAATATGTAACTTAATAGGAAATCTAGGGAATGCTCTATTTATTCCGTCTCTATATAATGTCTAAGTATTTGTTCTTGGGGAATATCATCAAAATTCAGAAATAAGTAGTTTTTCCATGACTCTTTTAGAGTTCATGCTTCTAGAATGAACACTGGAAAACGAGTTTGTGATCTTTATTACCAAGTTACAACTTTTAAAAATTGTGCAAGAATTATTGTCAAGGGAAATTCTGAACTACCACTTGGTGATTTTGCAAGTTCCTCGTTCCTCTTTGGATTTTTTTGTTAATCCTCTTATGATATAAAAATATAAAATTACCCAATCTCTATGTCTAATCTATAAAATTAACTGAATGTATTGAGTTTGGTGAGGTAATAAGCTTTGAAACCTTCTTTATTTAAGTTGTGTATTAATTCATCTTCATTATATCCATTAAAAAGCCTTTAATGGTGCTAAGTTGAAAACTAATAGGTAATAGAAAGGTAGACTTCTCAAGAATTTTGACATTTACCTATTCAGATGGCACACAGCCACACAGCGTGTATTTTGCAGTAGACAAGAGGATGTATGTGCTGCCGATTTGGATAGGAATGTGCTCACGGGCGGACCCATTAAGGGGGTCCAGTGGGTGCAATTGCCCCCACTAGACCCTGAATTTTTGACATTGAAAATAAAGCTCACGTAATTTTAGCCCATAATTTATAACCCAAACCCAACAAAGTATGTTTAATTTGAAATTATTTTTTACGTAATTCTGTCTTGCCTTTGCCGAACTATAATCCTGGGTCTGTCCCTGAATGTGCTTGCTGTAGTTAGACCTCTACTAAAAGTTGGATTTTTGTTCTACTTGTCATTGGAATCAAGAATTAAATCAAATATATAAACAATAGCAAATGGGGAATGGAAAAGAGGTAAGAATGATGTAGCCCCTCTGTTGGTATTGGTTACCACCTCATTTAAAATAACGTAGGGAGAAGCTAAAATCCTTCACATATAGGAGGCGCTTAAGGTGCCTGCATTTTGTTTCCATTTATGGATGAAATGAAGTATGTATATGCAAATGACTCAACAGTTACAACTCACAAAAGATATAAAAATAATTGTCAAACTGAAACATTGATAGTGAACTGCGAAGGTGTTTTAATTGCTTTGACCCTTTTAGCTTTGCACTCTCTCTTGATATGGTGGTTATAAAATTTCTTCTCACCCTCTGGATTTTTGTAATGTAGATAAACATAGCAAGTAAATTGTACTTTCCCTGTTTTAATTTTTTTTCCAGTCACCGAAGATTGTTTTCACATGCAGAATTTTCAGGCCTGATTTCAGTATTCTTTTTCTTTGTTAGGAAAGCAGCTAGAGGATTCTGGCGTTCTGAATGATTCTCTTCGTTCACGAAGTAATTCTTGGGGTCTCCACATGCCTTTGGTATGTCCAGATGGTGCCGTTGTTGCATATGCATGGAAGCGCCAACTTGCTGGCCAGGCTGGTGCCTCTGCAGTTGACAGGACCAGGTAACTATTTTGATTGTTTGATCCTCTAAAGCTCAACAATTCTGATGCAATATTGACTAATGCAACTGTAATATAACGAGTTAAAATAGAGTTTAAGATAGAGAATTGATATGATTTCAGAAAAACGTGATCGTTTTTATCAATTTTTTATATGGTTAGTACCAAATGTTTGAATAATGCAACTGTCAGCTCAAGTTTCTGGACTGCAGTATTTTATAATGAAAGGGAAGTTCTTCATGAAGTGTTTCCATCATTCAATAGAGAGGTTATTTGTAGAGCAATTGGAATGACTGACAATGTGATCAGATTCCCTCCATGTAAAACCTTTTATACTAAACTTGTGTCTGAAGCTGTTGAACTCCTTAACTGGTGAGGAGATGATTTTATGTGCAAGTTGGTGCTCTCTGCTGTGTTAGGTTTTTGGTGCCTTCTCAGTGGAACGATAAATTTAAGTCCTTGAAATGAAGTTGTCATCCTAGAACATTATTTGATTTACAATATTCCAACAATACTAGACATGTTACAAGTTTAATGCAAATACCTTTTTTGCTTTTACAATATATGGTTTAGGGTACCAGGCTTTGTGGATATCTTAAAGACTTGGTGGTGTGCATACAGTTGAAAGTAATTGTGAATGGATTTAATAAAAACAATGAAGTTGATGAAGAGATATCTGCAAAGAAATTGAACAGAGATATTCGAGAAAATATGAAACCAGAAATGGTTGGCGAGACTCTTTGCAGAGAGTAATAGTGAATTTCTGAAGTAGTATTATAGGGACAAAATCTCAGACCCTGCTAGATTTGTGTACTGTTCTGCCAAAATTGCTGGATTTTTGTGAAGGAAAATGTGCTGAAAGCTTGGAAACGGTTTTATGCTTGTTAAAAGTTTTGGAAATATGTCAATTATTTTTTGTTTGATCCCTAAAAAAGGGATTGCTGAGGATAGAACCTCCTTTTTAAGGAACCGGCTGTAAGTTGAAGCAGGTATTCGGCCAACTTGTGTTTCAAAATTATGAGTACTTTTGCGGTAGTGATGCAGAGTTTAGACTTGTGCTATTAGGCAATAATGTATTAATTCTGGGATTGATGTCAAATAATTGTGCATTTTCTACGAAATTTTTTGTATTGTATCTGGAAGATGGTATGAGAGAATGTAAATCATGTCACTTTGTTATATTTGATCTGGCTTGTTCATTTGAACTTGTATCATGTGTCATGAATCATATCCAGCTCTGTTGGGTTTGACATAACTTGCATATTGTTCATATAGTGAAATTGGTATGACATGGTAACCAAACAACTTGAGTAAGATAAATGATGTAATACGGAGTCTCCATGTGTCTTTATAGCTCTTCATGGACGATCTTACATCCCTTGTTAATTATTTTGGTAATGGAAGGTATTAGTGGTTATGGTAAAAAGGGTGAAGGTGTGGGGAGCCATGAAGCATAGACACTCCTACTTGGGTGGTTTGTTGTGCCGATACCGACATACTCAAGCCCCCTAGGACATGTCTTTGATACACTACATTTTTCATATCATCTTAAATTTTCAACACTCAAGGGATACTTTAGGACTCAGGCGTTGTCCGACTTGCCGGGTGGCATGTACTATATATTGTCTATATTATTTATTCTAACATGCAAGGAGCATTTTCTCTACCCACGAAGGACGGGGAAAGTCCCATTTCATAAATTTTGGTATTTCAAATTAAAGAATTTTTTAATTATTAGAACATTTGTCTAAAATTGTCAAAATCATGTTAGAAATGTCGTACAAACTTCATATCTAGTTTGTTTTACATATATGTACATTTTCTTTTGGAAGTATCAAATAGCTACTCTTCGATTTAAAAGATTTCACCAACAAAAATCAAAACTAAGAAATGTATTGATTTATTAAAAAATAAAAAAGTATAAAGATAACGATATACTTAATAAATTGTACAATTTTAAAGAATTTAACTGATGTCCCCGACATGTATGCGTCCTAAGTTTTTGAAAAATATCACGTGTTGGTGTGTCCGCATTGTGTGTTCGTGTCCTTGTATTTAGATGAGGGATTATGGGGTCATCAAAATGGCAACATGTGTGGAGTTAATTTCACATTATTGTTTTTCTATACTGACAAAGCCCAATTCAGATTAAATTAGGTTTGTAGTTTGTACTTTAGCTTTTAAGCTGGTTTTGACGTGAAGATTGTTGCTTGTTTTAATGAGATACATAATCTCCACTATTTTCGTATCAATTTGGGTTGCAAAGTTGCATTCTGATTATATGGATGGCTTCTAGGAATAAAGTGAATAGGGTGTATGGATAGCTTGCTGCAAGATAGAGGATCAGTGCTAAAAATCAAGCCAAGGAAGCAAATTGACACAGAGACACTTTATCCACTCTTTTGTCTATTGCTACTTATTTTTTAAATCCCTGCGTTGCTGCCCATTTAAAATAGCTATAGAGAGACTTTTCTCTGGGAAGATTCTACCCAAGGGATTTAAGTATTGTTTGGTGTTGTGAAGTGGAATAAGGTTTGCATATCTTAGAACTCAATCATGTTTTACTTGGCAAATGGTTGTGGAGCTGGTGCTCGTCCGGACCAGAAAGCCAGAGATCCTGCACTTATTATGGGTCAACTTTTGTTTTTCTTCTGTTTTCTGGTCCACGATTGGACTTGCTGTTAATTGGTTATACCATTGTCATTTGCTGGTTTCTATAACCTTTGCAATAAACACATTGATATTTTTTCTTGTCTGTAGACTTGAAGTTAATTATAGAACAAGGAAAATTTGGCTATGCTTGAGTCTTTCAGTCTTTGTAATTGCCATTTTCTTTATATTCATTTATCCGGTGCTTTATTCTTTTCAGCCTATCACATCCTTGCATATTAATGGTTCTATGTTCAGGTTGGCCCTCAAGGCTTTTACAGATCAAAAACTGCGATTCTTTCCCCACCTTGCTGATGATTCTGACTCGGAACCAGCTACAAAGAAACCTCGTGTTCCCCTGGTATCATCTGCAAACCTCCAAGAAGAGCTAAGTGATCAAAGGACAGTAGCTGATTTTTTATCGCATTTGGAAAAAGAAGTTCCGCATCTCAGAACATCTACTTATCAGCGGTTGGATTGGTTAAAGCAAGCTTTCTCACTGCCATCTTCTGCGACTCAAAGCAACATTGAGACGTTGAAAGATCATGGATTTCACAGTACAAACCAATTAAGACAAGGATCTGCTGACCTTGTTGCTGCTGATAAAGTAGCTGTGATCGAGTTGTTCTTTCCTTCAGTTTTTAGAGCCATAATATCATTACATACAGCTGGTTCCATGGAACCTGATGCAGTGGCCTTCTTCTCGCCGGATGAGGTGATTTTGACTATGAATTGAGCATAGTTTTGTCTTTTTATAATTTTGATCGAAGTTAATTATTAATTGAATGTGTATGTGCTCTTCAATTCTGTTGCTTACCCATGACAGAATTTTCTGAAAGTTGTGTTTTACTGCGCTGGCTAAGTGTGTAGGTGATGGAGAATGAAGATAACAATAAAAGGAATTCTTGGTAGATTAGGAATAATATAGTTTTATCTGAATTAGATTATTTTAGTTCATTATTGTTTTCTGAATTGACTATACTTAGGTTTTATTACTTAGATTCCTACTTAGATGAGATTTGTTTAAACTCAATATAGAGGGTTCTTACATTGTAATAGTTAGACTTGATTATTGAATAAACTAATATTTTTCCCTTTAATTTCTCTTGATTCTCCCTCCTTTCTTCTCTCTTTCTCCTTTCTTTCCCTTCTGTAATTCTAGTTCTTTGTTGGTTGCATCCTACGTCAATTGACATCAAAGTGAAATACAACTTTACAGGATGAATGATATTGGTTTCTCATTTGGTAGAATTATTTTTTATTTAACTAAGGGTGTGTTTGAGCCACATTATTTTGGAAGAATGTATTCTGGAATAGTAGATTGATGGAAAATGTGTGGTTGAAAAAAAAGGAAAAGTTATTAATGTGATGAAAAATGTTATTTTATTTTGGAAAATGTGTGGTTGAAAAAAAAGGAAAAGTTATTGATGTGATGAAAAATGTTATTTTATTGAAGAATGTGTGGTTGAAAATGAGTAGAAAAATGAGAATGAAAAAAATAATGTGTACCAAACAGGGGCTAAATCAGAAATTTTAATTACTTACTATATATACATCATTACAAGGGCATTCTGTAACTTTATTGTTGCTCTTTATTATTTCAGATTAGGGAAAACAGGATATAAACTTTGGAATACATGCAAGAAAAACAGTAGGAATGGAGTAGGAATAGTCATTGTACTAGGTTTAAAAGATGAGGGTGTAAAGTAATGTGGGTTGGGAGAGGATTATATTAAGCCCCTATTTGACACCCANAATAGTGATGGATGGAAGATTGTGTGGTTAAAAAGTAAGGAGATTTTTTGGATTTATGTGTAATATTATTTTATTGATGGAATATGTGGTTGAAATGAAGAAAGAGAAAAAAATGAGAAATAGAATGAGAAAAAATTGGGTTTCAAACGGGGGCTAATTAAATTGCATTTAAGAGAAGAGCCTATTAGTGTTATTGGCACGTATGCTTTGGAGATAGGATTGGATAAGACATCAAAGCAACAATTTTGGAAAGACATGGATAGGTTTATTTCGTTTATCTCTAGTCAAGAGAATGACTTTTTCATGGGATATTTGAAAGAGTACATGGGGATTTCAGGTTTTGGGATCGAAATGAAGAAAGTGATACTACTTTAGACTTCGGGATGCCTTATGATTTGGTGTTATAGAATATGTGCTTAATAAAAGAGACTTTCATTTAAAGAATTCTAGAAATGGGTAAAGTTTAATAGAGTAAAAATTATTTACTAGGAAGGATGAGAACTTGGCAATGCATCTGGTTTCAAAATTAACATAGTCTGATGCGGTTGCAAAGGATTTGAGTTCATTGATCAAACAAAATTACATAGTCTGATGCGGTTGGCCGGTTGCAAAGGATTTGAGTTCATTGAAGTTTGATCATGTAGTTAATCTATAAGGAACTAGGCGATTTGATTTCCTTTCTAAGAAGATTCCGATTCAAGCATTCTCATTCAACGATCCATCAATGCTGCCCTTACTCTTTTTGTTCTAAATTCTTTTCACTAGTTCTTACATAAGCAATTTGCTGGAAGTAAACGAAGTATTTCCTTCCGAAAATACCAACTATAAATAGCCTTAGCATCTTTTGTTGAAAAGGTCTTTACATAGCTAAGGTGAAGGTTTGGAACCCAAGGCTTAGTTTATTGTTCTTGTATTTCACAAACCTTCGCATCTGAGAAGCTGAATTGCTTCCTGAATTTGATGTTGACTGTTTGGATAAGTTTACAAGTCATGGTTGTGATTAAATTTTCAATCTAAACATGTTTGTGTCTATAATTATATTTTCTTTTAACTTAAAAGAAATAAGTTACTTATTTTCCCAATAAGGGAGTGGTTACTGTCAAAATAAGTAACTTATTTTCTTCTTTGGCACAATGTTTGCTTCTTTGGCACAATGTTTGAGCAAGATATGTTTTAGTTTTTTAATATGTAGTTATGTTTCTCTTCCAAGAAATAAAACTAATTCTTGTCCCAAGATTTTGGAAGCTCTAAGAAGATTATTACCATTGAGAGATTGTTGGTACAGTTAAAAGATTATGAGCACCAGTGCGATATCAAATATTCAATTTGTTTTATTTGTACTCGATTGTGAGTTCTCCATCTTATATTTATACTTGTTTCATCGCAATATAAATTTAGGTGAGGCTGGTAACTGAAGTATTCTAGTCCTTTTGAAATTGTCATCATGTAGTAGACTGAATGGCAGAAACCTATCTTTGCGTTCATCATTCTATTATCTTGGTCCAGTTTAATCTTCATTAAATTATAGCAAAATTTGTTAATGGGCAACAGAAGAGGAGTAAAAGATGAGTAAGAAATCCCTATTCCTTTGTCATACGACTTCCATATAAATTATGCATTTGATATGTTGATGCTTTTCTGTGTCTGAAGGGCGGAAGCCATATGCATGCAAGGGGTTTTTCAGTACATCATGTATTTAGGCATGTCACGGTAATATCTTTTTAATGCCTCGAAGTTTTTTGGCCTCGTTTAGGGTATTTACATTAAATTTATCATATCTTTGGCATTGGACAAATGCAGCAACACGCTTCTATGGCTCTGCAGTATTTTGTGTATGTGAAACCCGAAGCGGCCTTGCATCTTTTATTGGTATTCTCCGAGAACTCAAGGATATGTTTAGTCATTTTCTAATTGGAAGAGTTAAAGCAGAGAAGTTGTAAGCATTATTTTCTGTTATTGTAGGAGTGGATTTGCAGTTACCGGAGTTTATTCACTAAAGTTTGCAGCAAATGTCGGCGGGTGCTGGTGATGGACAAACAAGCAGCTTTGTTATTACCTCCGGTCAGGCGTCCTTATCATAATTTTTCAAAGAACTCCTCAGATGACATTCAGACATTCCATATTGCCTGCTTTTCGGACAAAGAATAGATGCATGCATTTTTTGTAACTCCTTTTTCACCGAACGCAGGATTTATTTTTTGACTTGTCTTCTATCAACTAAGAATGTATGTATGACGAAGAATGTATATGTTTTATCATGTTTAGAAAAAAGAAAGTGTAGTTGCAGAACAAGAGAGAACAAGCTTGGAAAATTACATTTTTGCCAGAGAAATTACGTTTGTTTAGCAACGGAAATGAGGGTAGGATTGGTAATTTGACGTAATTCTAGAAAACATTACCGACGACTATATATATTTGAACATTTATTAAGGGTTCCATCTGATAAAAAAATAAACAACGTGTTCTAGAATAGTAATGAATGAATGTACCAAATTCCTTCCCTTTTCAAATTCGGTTCACATACAAGAATTCTTGCCAAAATTGTCTTTACAAAGATCTATATTTTCTTCCAAGTTCCAAATAGGACAATTCGAAAAGGTAAATTGTGATGACCATAATATGTATTATACTTCTTATTTGCAATTGAGACCTTTTACTTTGGACACTTTTGAAAATAAATCCCAACCATTACAAAGAGAAGTAAGAACTTCTCAAATTCACTTAAAAATAAGTAACTTATAATTTAGAAGACCAATCAAATAATAGTTTTTCGAAAGCATTGCAGTAGATTTGAATAATAACACAAACTATATCCATTAATTTGCATGGATTTTGTGCTTTGTATGTATAATTATTTATTTGTCGACAACTAGTTTGTTAAGCCTCTGTTGGGTTTAAATAAAAATCAGCTTTTAGTATTTTTTGACAAAAGTTGATGAAATGTGTAATTGAAAAGTTGGGGATCTTATAAAATGTGTTGTTGGAATTGGACTTTTCTCGGGGTGAGATGATAGAACTAAGTCTAGCTTCAGGCTCGAAGGCTTCTACCCCTTGCCCGCACAATACACAGCGGACCTCCGAAATGATACCATGAACACACAATTTCTCCTAAGACACGGCAAGACTACTTTACCTATGTTTAATTGTTGACTTTATCTTAGATTTTAATTAGATTTTTTAGCAAGACCAAACCGAGGCTAAGGGTTAAATATTTCGTAAATCAAAGCTTATTCATAAAACTTGGTTTTT
The DNA here is from genome assembly GCA_903798345.1 of Fraxinus anomala. Lineage (NCBI taxonomy): Eukaryota > Viridiplantae > Streptophyta > Magnoliopsida > Lamiales > Oleaceae > Fraxinus > Fraxinus anomala. Next base: position 6,558 of record CAIGRN010109363.1, on the reverse strand, counting down.
TTTTTCAAATCAGTCCCAAAATTATTTTTAACAGTTCCACTATGATCACTATGTGAATGAGAATAACAACTTCCACATGTATCTATTAACAAAAACATTAATTTCATAGTCGTGCAAGCCAAAATCATCCTAAAATAGAATTGACAAAGGGATCCAATTGAGTTTGTTACCCCTTCGCCCCCAAGTGGGTGCCACGTAGGGATGGCAAAAAAATTCATCGGCTCGAGCTCGGTTCGAAAAAAGCCCCAGCCGGGCCTGACTCGAGCTCTGTTCCACCGAGCTTGGGGCACCGACTCGAGTCCGGGCCAGCCCGTAAAAAAAATAATAAATAAGACAGGCTGCTGCTTAGCTGCCTGCACACAGGCAGCAAGCAGGCAGCTATTCAGTTGTCTGCGCACAGGCAACAAGCTGCCTGTGCAAGCAGTTTTTTTTCTCTGCGCAGGCAGCATAAGGGGAAAAAAAAAATCGAGCCAGCCCAGCTAAGGCTCGGCCCAAAGCTCTGGCGGAGCCTTTTTTTTCTCTGTCGGGCTTTGCTCGGCTTGGCTCGAGCCGAACCCGAGCTTTTTTTTCCTCTCGATTCGGCTCGTTGATATAGCTAGTACCACATGCGAGCCACATAAGACCGAAAAAAACACGTGTCATATACAAGCCATGTCATCATGTCTTACCGTGTAAGCCTCTTATGTGCCTTCCTAGCGTTGCGTTGTAAATATCGAAGTTAAATATCCCATCTTGGCAAGGACGGATTCATCAGGGGTGTTCATCATCTAGCAAAGGCAAACCTCTTGACTATGTAAGAAAAGATGGATCTCGGCATCGCCATCCCTAGAGGCAAAAGCATGCGTAGCTATTTGCTTGAAGAATTCCCCTATATCTCATATAAAGTAAAGTATATGTCATGTGACGACATATTTCTTGCTCCAAATGCAGGAACAACGGATTATCCTTTTTATTACATTGCTAAAGGTCCATTCCCAATGTAGGCTAAAACCGCTAAAAAGTACAAAAGAGAATCAAACAAGAATTGATTGTAGACAAAAACATCACCAATGATGAAGCAACACGGTCCAAATAAGTTAAAAGGTATGAAATACCTTCGACCTTAGTTTTCCAATAAATAGTAAATACTATGTGCATTGTGAAGATCAATGTATGAAAAATAAAACTCGTGACCTAATCTTTGTCCATGTTGTTTTTGTTGCATAATTGTTCTTATTTTTTGACAATTGATTTGACTATCGAATTGCAAACGACTGTTGGACCACCTTGAACGGCAGCCATTGCAAGCTAACAGAGCTTAAATGTGCAATGGAATATTGTGATTATCATATTTCACGCATTATTTAAATCTGATTTTATTATTTGTTGACATATATGGAATTTAGGTTTCACGCTTGGGTGGCAATGGATTTACAGTCAGTCATTACATAACGTCATTAACATCGTACACGTAGGATTTGAGATTAATCCCACCAACGAAGTAATCATATTTAAACCGTTAAAAATATTTGTGACTGATTTAGAATAAAATAAACTTTAAGGACCAACTTGAAATACTGTCATAACTGTAAGGACCAATATATTTAACTGAAATTATTAAAGAAATGGTCTTTCTTTACTACTGACGCGTCGTTTTAAGGTTTCATGCATTATAGGATACACTGTCAACGCACAGAATAAATATTTGCAAATTCACATATGCTTTGCGCGTTAGGACCGCGTACCTGCTTCCCCACCACAGTACCGTGTACACACGCAAATGTATTGATTTTTCCACTGCAAAATAATTTATTTTTCTAACAATAAAAATTAAAATTTTGTACAAGAAATTAAAGATTTGAAAACCTTTTAAAGATGATGTGTAATGTGTTGTATAGTATAGTTAGGGCAATTTAATTTGTTTCGATATTTTAATTTGAATAGGATTTGATGGAACGATTAAAAAACGTTTTCTTGTTTCTCTTCTTGTACAGTTCGATTTAACGAACTCTTTTGGTTAAAATTTGTTTCTTTACTTCGTATTCTTTTCTCTCTAATAGTATTTGCAAAAAAAAAGGTGTAGTATTTCGGCACACTCCATCCGATGCATATCTGAAACCAGACAAGTTCTCAGTCCTGTCGTAAGATTTAATTATAATATCCCATAAATTGGTGTTAAGATAATATTATGCAAGTTGATGCATGACGGCATTGCCAATTCTAACAACAAAGTGAAAGAACCGCCACTTATATCTCAACAAAACTTTCAAATATCAAAAAGAAAAGATTCATTTGATAGAGGCTTCCGCATCCTCGACAAAGAAACAGCCAGCCACCTGAGTGGGGCGGCGTGCACTCTCGTGATCGCGCACAAATGCCCCAACCCCAATCTCGATTCTCTCTGAACTACTCATTTTCAAATAATATCCATATTGTTCAAGTTATCGTAAATTTTCGATAAAATCCTTAATAACAACGTTGTTGAAAAATTTAAGATTTTATTTGAGAAAAATTCCAAGATTTGATAAAAATGAGTCACACCCGAACGGACTGCAATACTTGTATTTAAGTCAAATATTCCTAACGTGCCATTATATTTTGAATAAAATTAATTTAACTTCTACTTTTGAGTCATATCGAAGAAGTTTTTATGTTGGACCCGGTGAGAGGGGTACCGACCCATTGACCGCCTCTCGTCAAACCCTTTGATTGATTGATTTCTCATTCCCATTCTATTTCCCAATCTCACGCTTTGGTTTTTTTTTACCATTTCAAAATTCAATGGTCAATATTCAAATCTTTCTTATTCTTATTCATATTATTTTCCAAATTATTAATGTTTCTAAGTATTGAAAGTCGAACCGCGTACCAAAGATTCAAAATTACATGTGTCTGTGTGTGTATATATATATATGTATATACCTACTCATGTCTCATTCTTAACTACAAAATTGAGAAAAAAAAAACCCAGCAATATTTCAAGAGCTCTCGACTAGCCGATTTCTGATCGTATCCCATAGAAAAGCCTAGCGGCATTGGACTTGGCTATAAGTAAATTTCTTGAGTTTTGATCCATTTCATTTAGTGATCACCAAATGCTTTCATCATGGAGAAGGAAAAAAGCTGCACGTCGTGCTGCGAAAAATCACAATTTGGAGAAGAATGGGAGCATGGAGTTGAAAGTCCCTGACCATTTTCGCTGTCCGATATCATTGGACTTGATGAAGGATCCGGTGACGTTGTCTAGTGGGATGACATACGATCGAGAAAGCATCGAGGCGTGGTTTGAAGCCGGTAACTCGACCTGTCCCGTAACTAACCGAGTCTTGAGAAATCTTGAGCCTATACCAAATCATGCCATTAGGTTAATGATTCAAGATTGGTGTGTGGAGAAAAGGTCGTATGGTGTAGAGAGAATTCCGACTCCTAGAATCCCAATAACATCGGTCGAGGTTTTGGAGATTCTTTCAAAAGTTGAGGCCGGTGATGAACAAGAATGCCTAGAATTCGTTGTGAAGTTAAGGTCGTTAGCTAAAGAAAGTGAGCGAAACAAGCGATGCATTATGGCGAATGGCACCGGGAGGGTCTTATCGTCCAAGTTTGAGGCCTTTTCGAGAGATTCTATCGATAAAAACGTCACAATCTTGGAGGAAATCATGTCTACTTTGACGGTAATATCACCCCTTGATGATGAGACCAAGCTTATTCTTGGATCAAATTCATCCTTACGTCGCATTGTTTGGTGTTTGAGGTGTGGAAGTTTGTCGGCCCGAAGAAATGCAGCATTAACACTAAGATCAATTCTTTCATCGGATCAACCAAAAATTCGAGAACTAATCGAGATCGAAGGGGCTCTAGAAGCCTTGGTGAAGCTTGTGAAAGAGCCCATTTGCCCAACTACTACAAAAGCTTCATTATTAGCCATATACCATATGGTTTCGTCGTCGACGCCAAATTATCAAGACGATGTCGTTAAAAGATTCGTTGACACAGGGTTGGTCGAAGTTCTGATAGATACGCTCGTGGGATGCGAAAAAAGCATATGCGAGAAGGCATTAGGTGTTTTGGATGGAATTTGCAATTCTAGTGAAGGGAGAGAAAAGGCCTATGATAATGCTCTAACCATGCCTGTTCTAGTGAAGAAATTGTTACGCGTATCGGATTTGTCGACCGAGTTTTCAGTTTCGATTATGTGTAAGCTTGGGAAGAATGAGAAGAGAGAAGAGAGGGGAGTGATTTTTGAAGCTCTAGAGTTAGGAGCTTTTCAGAAACTGTTACTTCTCTTACAAGTTGGTACAAATGAGAAAACAAAGGAGAATGCAACACAGTTGTTGAAGTTAATGAATTTGTATAGGAATAGGGTGGAGTGCATTGATTCCTTGGACTTCAAGAATCTCAAAAGGCCATTTGAATAAAAGACTTATATTTTGAATAAGTTCTATCTAGTTCAGAGATCAGAGCATCGTCGTCGGTTCAATTCCGATAGCCCGATTTATACATGTCAGAGTTTGTTATTTTTTAATTAATTTTTCTATATATACATGTATAGAAATATACACAGGAAAAGTATGTATTTGTTCATTATGTCATTAGTGATTACAATTTAAAAAAAAAAATGATATTGGAAGATTGCTTATGCCATAGAAGATGATCTTGAGCCTCTTTTCGATCATCCTCGATATCTGAATATAAATTTTTTTACACCAACGGTACCATTGAAAGAATTTCAACAATTATCTTTGAATTGCGAATTGAAATAATTAAGTCTTAGTAAATTGTAGAAATTGTCAAATTATTTATTATTATTATTATTATTATTATTATTATTATTATTAATTGAAATCTTAGTGTAATTGAATTTTATTTTTTTAATCGAGTAGTTGAATTATATTTGTTGTCATAGCAATTATGAATGCTCTGAATTTTTAATTAATATTATATTAAACTGTCGCGAAAAATCTCCAAGTCATTAGAACTACCATGATGTTCAGATTTTGGTCTTCTGTCGTGGTTGATCGTTGTTAGAGAAATTCGATTTATGATCGATATCGAGTCGTCATGTATGTTAGTATCAAAAAAGGCTATAAGATGGGTGTAACAAGTGTTATAGAAAGTTTCATGATAAATGTTACGACCGCATGAAATACTATATATCTTAAAATAGTATTTATATTATGACTATGTTTTCATTTATAATGAAAGTCGTAGTTTTCGAAAACATTCATTCCCGAGTAACACACCCTCATGTTTACATATACAAGAAGAAAATCGATTCAATTTCAACAACATTTCATAACATTTCATCTGCGAAGGTTAGCATATATGTTTGGTGAAGATTAAAATCAAATTTTTAATAAAAGTTAATGAAATGTATGGTTGAAAAGTTGTGGATCACATAAAATGTGTGGTTAAAATGTATTATTAATTTTAACTTAAATTAAAATCTAAATTTTAATTTTTACCAAACAGGGCTCTCAGTGGAATAACACAATTCATTCACAAACTCGGGATGACGCATATCATGTCAATATAGAACTTTATTTTTTGAAATCACAATGTAGAACTTTTGTTGGCACATTCTCTATAATCCCATTTGTTCTTGTGGACATGCGCGAACATTTGTTAAATTTGTCGATGACCTCTTTTTTCTCAATAAGAAGCCATGCCCCATACTTATTAATCTCGGAACATTTTGTGGATGATCTCAACAAATTCGTGGGTCCAAGTCAGTGGCGGACCTAGCTTTAAAGCTCAACTCGGACGGACGTTGACCAGTCAACATTGACAATCAGTAATCGTAAGAATGAGATCGTTTATTAATATTTAATTAAATAATATTAAAAATTACTCAATATATATGTAAACGCACAAAAACGTAAAAATTACGTAATTCAATACAACACAAAATACAAAAGAAATACGCAATACAACCTACTCTGTAACTGTGATCTTAGACAATTGGATTCTATGAGATCTCATGCTTTGAAACGTTGCAATATTACTTCATTCTCAATTTTTCCAAAATTTTCTTTTTCCATGTACATCACCAAATTGTCATTCAACCAGTCGTCTCCCATTTTGTTGTGCAAGTAACTCTTGATTAGATTCATAGCAGAGAATACTCTTTCAACGCTTGCAATTGACACATGTAATATCAAAAACAAGGTGATCAACCTATAAACAAATGGAAAATAACAANATGGTTTAATTGAACCAGACATCTTCATTCTTCACCATTATTATTTTTCGCTTATCCCTAATATTTTAAAAACCTAAATTCCCAAATCACAAATCAAAATTAATCAAAATTATAACTCAAACTATTTATTAATGCAATATCCAATATTCCAATTTGTCATTATCATTATTCATTAACGCAAATTAGATAATACTCTCAAATTCACAAATTCTCAATTTTCATAAATCATAAATCTTAACATTCGGCAACAAAATCCCCAATATTCTTAGATTCTCGAATTCACAAAATCTACAAGTTTCAAAATCACAAAATTCAAAATCTAAAAACTGCGGTCTACATGCTCAATTCACAAATTACAAACACATTCCTAAACCCTAAAC
>CAIGRN010109324.1:1355-52191 GCA_903798345.1 Fraxinus anomala | reverse complement strand
GCCTCTCAATTTAATTTCATAATATCTTTCTTAGTTTACAATGAAAGAAATAAGACATATTTATACTAAAACCCTAAGATCTAATTTAACATGGAAATAACTTTAAAGATTACAATGATATAATAAAGTCCTAATTAAAACGGAATTAACTTGAAAATATTACAAAAGATATGTTATAGATAGAATTCTAACTGAATAAGGAAACTCGCGAAATTTCAAAAATTCTGCCCCGGATTATTTCTATGCGGTTTTCTCCTTCCAACATACTTCAATTCTTGAATAATCGGCACCCCCCTTGGATCACATCATATGGGGTGGGTGGGGTGGATTAGTTTAATTTTTTATTATTATTATTATTATTATTATTATTATTATTATTATTTAAAATTATAATTATAACTGATTTTTTAAAGAAAAACTTATAATTATTAATTATGAATTGAGATTTTGAAAACACTTAGTTCCTATAACTTCCACATAAAGAATTGCGCTAATCTATTAGTACGAGTATGATGCATTATTGAAGTTAGTCGAGTTTCCGACGCTTTGAAGTGATAGCAAGCCCAATCAAAGCTAACAAAAGTCCTTATTCTTCAACATTAAGCTAACTATGTATTGCATGTAAAGCAATATGATGTATTATCTTTTAAAAAAAAAAAACATATAACATGCAGAAGAAGATAGAGTCTATAAAAACCTATACAAGGTTTCTTCTAATTTCCAATTCTTGGACATTGGAGTTAGTTCATTGTCTTTGATTTGTCCTACCTTTGATTTTGCCTGATAAATCCAAAACCAAAAGTGAATATTTTTCAGCAATAAGAGGAAGTGTGTTCCTTGCATGAGCAGCATAGAATAGGACATGCTTTGAATAAGTTGTCCATTGAAATTAAGACTTGAATTGTTCAAATATCAAAGATTGATTCCAGAAAATCATCCCATAGATGAAACTTGTACTTAATTTGTTATGGTCACAAACAAAAATGATAAATAGGGACACAATCATTCTTTTACTATTCATAGCGTCCACAATGAGAAAGGGAGTATATTGTCCTTTTGCATAATTGAAAGAAATTATAAGGGCTTTCTTTTTTTACACATATGGTGTATCGACAACACTACATACCGACAATATATAAGATTTATCCAGACTCGTATTAACTTTTAAGTGCTGGAATATTGGTAAGAATTGCTAAAATTTTATAGATTTCAAGTGGACAAACTTCAATTTTAATCGTAAAATCCACAACTTTCATTAATTTCTAACTATTCCCTTATTTGGTTCGGCTAAAAAAATTGGCTAAAATTTAAGTCAAAATTAACAATTAATTTTATTCACGCATTCTATGAAATCAACTGTATATTACATTAACTTTTATTAAAATATACTAAAAATCTGATTTTTATCTAAATTAAACGTTTTATATTTCATCAACTTTTATTAAAATCTGTTAAAATTTGTTGACATACAAAAATAATAAGGCCCAATTAAATGGTCCAGAGAGTGAAGCCCAGTTAGAGAATTCGAAGGATGAATCCAAACAAGATCATGTAGAAGTCCAAGACGGAGTTATGTAATGGAAGCCCATCAGACGCTCAAGATCTGAGCGAGAATAATGTTTTATTGTTATTTAAAGCAACAGATGGTTTATTGAAACGTTTCATCCCACAATCTATGAATCTCGNTGTTATTTAAAGCAACAGATGGTTTATTGAAACGTTTCATCCCACAATCTATGAATCTCGGTTGCAAGCAGTTAAATAATGGGAGAAATTGCAGCGGTTATAGACAGTTTCTTTGACAAGTCATCCATAATGGAAAAAGTGGGTAGTCGTAGGACGAACAGTTTCAAACGATTCTACAACAACTGTCGAATGATGTATAAAGAGAAAATAGAGCATAGAAAAAAAGATCCAATCAAACAACTCTCGAACAAAGAATTATGTAATTTCATTCCTTTATTTTTCTTCTCGTTAATCTTTCAATTTACTTGTGTGCTTGTGCCTCTTGGAGGCGTTTCGTTTCTTGTAAATCGTACTCTTCATAAATAAAGCACCCCTCGTTGGGACTTTGTCTTGAGAGATTTGTTCTTACACAATTGTCTAAACCTTCTTTTAATTGTTAACGATTTCTAAGTGAAACAAACTTTTATCAAAAGATTTGTCAAATCACCCCAAAACCTGCAATTAGCAAGAAAGCAAAGACAGTGAAAAGTAAAGACAAAAAGTGCAAATATTGGTTGAATTATTTCTTCTCAAAGCATATATGTCTATATATATACAGTCTTTTTGACCATCCCAAAAATTCTTTTTGTGACTAGGGTTTTCAGTAATTTTCAACCCTCAGTGGGACAAACCAACAAAAGCTGATGAAAAAACGTCCATTTAACATAGAATTATTGGCTAGGTTTATTTTGTTTTTGAATCATCATGTACCCCAACAGTAGAAAAGTTGCAGATATATGTATTTTATATATATTTGCATGCATGGTTTAGGTGGTGACATGAAAGTTAAATTAATATTTAATAGGGTAGTTGAAGGTTAAAGAGTAAACTTCCGGCATAGATTCACGTGAAACGGAGACTATCACGGCGGCGGTGGTGGACTTTTTAGTACTTTATTTGATACAAAAGCAGTAAAAGGGAAGTGTTTAGTATTAGTGTTGAACAAAATTCCGGGTCTTAATTTGAAAACTAGATTTTAACATACCAATCTATCATCTCCTTCCTTGGTTGACTGCCTTTAATTTTACTTCTTTTCTCATTTCCTCTCGGTCTCTCTTCCAATTTTTAAACTGGTCCCACCAGTGTGCAAGAAAAGGTAAAGAGTAAAAAGGGTTAAAGTACATTTTAGGTTGAATACTAATTTGATAGGAGATGATGATAATAATAATAATAATAATAATAATAATAATAATAATAATAATAATAATAATAATAAATGAACGTGAATACATGTAGTCCATCTCTAATTACTTAAATTTTTAAACGAGATAATCAGTTCTTTCACACGTTTTATTTGTTGAAAAAGTTGCATTAGGATATACTATTGGTAAAAATGATCATGTAACAAATCATAAAATAAATTGATGACTGTCAAACAGACACTTATTAGATTTTCACTTTGCAATTAGAGTGGCAATCGAGTCGAGCCGAGTTCACATTAACATGTTTCGTTGTAAAAAATAAGTTAAATTTACTTTTATATTACTTATTTGACTAAACGCAATTGTTAAAACTTTTATTTATTTTTAACTTAAAACTTCCTTGTGGCATAAACGTTTAGTATTACAATGAGAATAAAGAACAAATCCTACAAATTATAAAAATAGAAATCTATAAAATTATGTTAAGAATTAAACCTTGATTTCTGGGATGACAGTAATCAAATATAATCACTATCATTAGCTTTTAATCACCCACTTTTCATGTAATCCAAGTATGAATAAGTAATTAAATAATGTCAAACTAATTGCTTGATCACAACCAAATAATATGTATATGTTTTACGCATAATATACATAAAAAGAAATAATTAATTATATGATGTCTTCGTGGTCATTAGAAAGCGTATAATTAACAAGTATAATAAACAATTAATGATTCGTGTTGTCATTAAACAAGATTAAGAAAATACTTAATTATAATCATTATTCTATACGAATAATACAACGTCGTATGCCGTTGGTAGTTAATTTGAAGTCCAACTTCTTGACATCGACGGTTGGGTTAAAGCTGACTTGGAAATAAAGGTTGGTCCCCTGCATAAACAGGTTTTATCATTCTCTACCAAACCTCTTTACTTATTTTGTCCCATGTTTTTGGCACGTTAGATTAGGGAAAAAAAAAAAAAGGACTATAAACACCAAACTAGCACACTCGCATACTCATATAGATAGGATGCTAGATAATACTTACATATTGTTACGACGATATCATTAGTGTACTCTTGAATAAAATTGGTCATACCCATAACTGTTGACGTCGTTGTCGTGCCATGTGGGGAGTGGAGCACTCGCAGCGCGACACATTGTAACGTTATATATGAATATAAGAATATAACATCGTCAATCAATAGTCTGAAACGTGAAATTTTGACCCGAACCGACGACCTATTACCAAGATTTCAACTGTTCATATGTTGTATCAGTCATTCGTTCTTGTTTGTTCAAAACATAGACATGAATCTTGATTGTTATGATCATCAGAAAAAATGATATATATATAGCGTAGAGATTCAAACATGGAAATCCGGCGTCAATCTTGGGCCTTCTTTCTTGTTGCATGTGAGGCCCATACCCAGTCTTCCACCTCCTTTTACTTTTACATATAGCTTGTCGACATTTACTGGCAATACAAATACTACCCTCCACTCCTCTCTCTTTATATAGCAACATAGTGTTTCTTCCCCAACTTCACAACCATTTCATCTCTCTCTCTCTCTCTCTCTTCTCTCTCTCTACACACACACACACAAAGAGAGACACATATGGCTCCAGTAGGAGATAATGTTGTAGTAACGAAGATAAAACTCGAAAAAATGCTTAGCATGAAAGGTGGAAAAGGAGAAGCTAGCTATGTTAATAACTCTCAGGCTCAGGTTAATTTCTTAAACCACATTATGTGTTTTCAGGTTCTTCATTTCTTTTTATTATTATTTTGGCCAAAGGAAACTTTTGGCTTATTGAGGAAGAGTTTAATTTTTCTGTTAAAATCAAGAATTTTAGTGGCATATTTAGTATTTTAGACTGGATACAGCTACACACGAAAACTGAAAATTTGTCTCGTGTTTCTATTCTCTAATAGCAGTGTAGACTGATTTGGACTTAAATTAATTATTTTCCAAAATTTTCATCGATAGAAGAAAAGGAAAGAAAAATAATGGGAATTAAGAACTTACCAAATTTAATTTTGAAAAATTGCTATAAATTAACCCATTTGTGTTGATTAAGAGAACAAAACACAGAACCACGAGTTACAGAGAAAGAAAAGAGAGAAAAGAAATGGCTCCAGTAGGGCATAAATCTGATGTTTCTAATGAAAGTATGGAAAAAGTTTTTAGCATGAAAGGTGGCACAGGAGAATCTAGCTATGTCAATAATTCTCAGGCTCAGGTTTCTTAATCACCCCACATTTTGTGTTAATTTCTGGCTCTTCATTTTTATCATGATTTTGTATGCTTTTGTAAACATTGGCTTCATGTATATATGTTATATGTGCAGGCTCAACATGCTCGATCGATGCTTCATCTTCTGAGAGAAACCCTAGATTTAGTACAGCTGAATTCCCCAGAAATTCCCTTTGTTGTTGCAGATTTAGGATGTTCATGTGGGAGCAACACTATATACATGATTGATGTAATTATCAAGCACATAACAAAGCGCTACGAGGCCACCGACTACGAGCAGCCGCCGGAATTCTCGGCCTTTTTTTCCGATCTTCCTTCGAATGACTTCAACACTCTCTTTCAACTTCTACCTCCATATGGTGGTGGTAGCATGGAGGAATGCTTAGCTTCCAACAGTCACCGCTCCTACTTTGCTGCCGGAGTACCCGGATCGTTTTTCCGGCGTCTCTTTCCGGCCAAATCTGTTGATGTTTTCTATTCGGCATTTTCTTTGCACTGGCTCTCTCAGGTTCATATTATTCTTAATATATCAATTAATTATATATGCTTTTTTTTTCGTTAATTATGTTTAATTCTTGGTTTACTATAATTTGTTACCGAGGATGATTGCATTCAAGCACAGTTTAAATGTAAAAAGTTCCCAACCTTTCGTTTTCCTTTTGAAGGTCAAAAAGTTATGAACTTAATCATGGCCCCTAGGTTTGATCAAAATCACTTTTCATACTAGCTGGTGAATTTCGTGCTTCAAATTCATAATTTTGAAAATCGCCTTTAGCAAAATAAGTAACTTATAAGTAAGTTTGATGTACTTGGAAATCACATCTTATTCCCTCTAAGCGCTTTTGAAATATGTTAGGTTCCAGATATTGTCTTGGATAAGAGATCGACGGCGTACAACAAAGGAAAAATTTTCATTCATGGAGCAAATGAAAGCACAGCCACTGCTTACAAGAAGCAATTCCAGGGTGATTTAGCAGGGTTCTTAAGATCAAGATCAAAAGAAATGAAAAGAGGAGGGTCCATGTTCTTAGTTTGCTTGGGAAGGACTTCCTTGGACCCTACGGACCAAGGTGGGGCTGGCCTTCTCTTTGGGACCCATTTTCAAGATGCTTGGGATGATCTTGTTCAAGAGGTAATCATATCATCTTCCCATTCGAATTCGATTTTCACCATGGTTCCTACTTGTAATAAACAATACTATTGAGATAATTATATTTCTTGCTCGGAACAACTTTGAATGACATAATCGACAAATAGGGGTTCTTTCTCTACTCATAGTAGCACGTTATATATCTCATTACATTGCTTCAAGCGTCATCAACACTGTTCATTGAAACTAGAAAAAAACATGTGTCGCATCAAATTGGGTTTGGAAAGTAAGGCATGATAGCAAATTATCAAACATTGTCACTGCCCATGATTAAATCTTGTCGTATTGGCCATTTTGAATGGGACTTCCAATTTGCCACTGGACATCTATTACTACCTAGCATCATAACCAACATCAAGTGGGGGACAAATATTTAGTCAATAGTAAAGCACGATTCTTTGGTACATTACATTCATGCATATATTATTTATGCTACGATGTTGATCCTTGTGATTGAACACTTCACTAATTGGACAAACGAACCACAGGGACTAATTACTAGTGAGAAAAGGGACAACTTCAATATTCCGGTGTATGCACCAAGCCTACATGACTTCAAGGAGGTTGTCGAAGCCGATGGTTCATTTATCATTAACAAGCTTGACGTTTTCAGAGGAGGGAGCCCTCTTGTCGTTAACCAACCAGATGATGCAGCTGAGATCGGTCGTGCGTTAGCCAATAGCTGCAGGAGCGTTAGTGGGGTCCTAGTCGATGCACACATTGGTGATCAACTGAGCGAGGAGCTGTTCTATCGAGTCGAGCACCGAGCCTCAAGCCAAGCTAAAGAGCTACTAGAACAGCTTCAGTTCTTCCATATAGTTGCATCTCTTTCTCTAGCTTAGCGTGAGATAATCTTTTTTTGCCAAAAAAAAAAAGATTTTAATAAAAGAAGAGTACAATGTCTACTCTTTTTGGTGTTTGTGTGTTTACTACCTGACCGAGTCTTTCATAATAGACCGTTTTGGCGTTCCCTTAATCCAAGTAATTAAAGTCGGTGAAACTTGTTAATCTTGTTTCCCTTTCTTTGTAGCTGTAAATTATTATTATTGTCTTCGAGAAAATTTCACTATCATCCCTAACTTATTCTGGAGTCACAAACTAATCCTTAACTTCTCATTATAGTTAAAATCTCCGTTAAATTTTCGTATGCCTTTCACTTAGAAACTTTGTGAAACTAGATTTTCATCATACAATCTCAAATTCCATCAAATAATTCCCTCATTTGTCACAGGCAGGATACAAATTTAGAAATGCAACTTCCTCAATTCACTCGAAATCCTTTCACAAATTCGAGTTACATGTTCAGTAATCACCCCACCATGATTCAAACATAGGAAACATATTTGTGAACCAGACATCTTTAAAGTAAAATCATGGAAACAAGCAGGTAAAATAAAACAAGGTCTATTGCCCAGCTGATGGATTTGTTAATAATTCGAGTGATTTCTTTAGGTGGTCGACCGCAATAGATACATCATCAAATGCCAGTGCCCCAACTGCAAATCTTGCTGCCTTGTGTGCTTCAGCTATTTTCTCTGGTGAAGGCTGGTAACTGCTGTCATACTGGTATGATTGTGTAGCTGCTGCAGCAGCTGGTAAAGTTTCTGAAACGCCCCCATTCCTGCCACTAGAATTGTGTTGAGTAGTTGATGTATAGTTGACAGTGTTAGACGGTGAAGAATTGGAATAGGAAGTATCAGAGCCTTGGTGATAAGAAGGGAAATGAGATGGAGCTGTAGGAAGGCTACTTTCGGAAAAACCAGGGTAAGACTGGAAATCGGGATACGAGTATGGGGGTACATCGTGAGGATTGTACTGTTGAGGTAAGTGCTGCTGTGGTTCTTGGTGGTACGGTGGAGGGTGATATTGCTGATGAGAATAAGGAGAATGTTCTGTTCTGTTGCTTGAAGGTGGCTGGTGGTAAGTATCATCAGTAGGATATTGAGGTGGATGATGGTAAGTGTCATCAGTAGGATATTGAGGTGGTGGTAAAATGTTCGAAGGCGGCGATAATGGAATACTTGATGGTGATGAAGAAATGCTTGTAGAATGATGTGAGTTGACTTTATCGTACAACTGAGGAAATGAATCAGATTCCGGTGCAGCTCTAGTAGCAGGATCTGTTATGCCTGGTTCAGATCTGACTGCTAAATCATTTGTGCTTGGATCAAGATCCTGAAAGAGAGTAGATTGAACTACCATAAAAATTTACAGTGAACCATTTGGGTGTGTCTGGAACTCTAATAATTAAGAATTTATTTCTTTAACTAGTCTTTTTATAAGAACTATATCTTCCACACAAAAGGCATTTGTTGAGACAAATACAAGAACCTCCATGTCATTAAATCATTTAATAATAAGTATAAAATTAAGGAACAACAAACAAATAAGAAAACAAAATTTTTGCAGGTCTGAGCTCAGAATATTATATATTATTTTGATTCCATACCAGATTTCCTAGTATCAACCACTTGCACTCATACACCATGTCATAGGCCATGCAAACAATTGCATAAGCACTTCCTAGTTTACCTCAACTATCATAACATATTTCCAACTCGCTGATTGGGTAAAATTAACAAAGCAATTCTAGCTATAAGCATTTTCAAATATCAATAAAATAAGAAAAACATTGGTATAATCACCACTTGTTAGCTCCATGATTCCATTTTAGCTTTCACCTTTCAGTGAGGAAATTATATCCACCCATGACCCCACCACATATAAGTAATAGTTACACCATGCAATGAATAGCAACTCATAGGGTATAGAAGTTACATGTTCACCACTTGATGTCCTTGATGGCACTGATAGATCTTTATCTCCCCCAGGAGGGCCTGGTACAGGCTTTCTCCCTTCTTTTATAGCTTTCCTAATATCTACTGCTTTCCACGCTGCATACTTCTGTTTCTGCTCAAGCTGTATAATAGGTTATTGGAAAGATTGAAAACAATGACAAAAGATCAATTTCATTGACAAGGGAGAGGACCCAAAATAAACAATTAGAAGGTGTGCACTAAAGCAGAGAGTGACAACAAACTGTCAATCTTGATATTGATATGAGGTCATAAACTTACATCAGGCTGAAGTTCACCAAACTGATTGATAATTTCAAAGAAAATGCTTGCTGCATAAAAAGTTTTCGCAGTATTCCTGCAAGAACCAAATGCAATCAGAAGCTGAAAAGATCAAGGGGTGGATCAAAATAATATGTTTTCCCATCTCTTTATATGTGTGTGTGTCTAAGCATGTACTCAATCTATATCCACTCATTCTAAAGTGATAAATTCTAACCCTGCATATAAAATTTTACTTATGTGAAAGAGATGGGGGAGATAAATATTTAGCAGCATTATAACGACTTAATTGATCTAGCCTTGATTCCAACATAAATACTATAAACCGTGACTTGGGTCTAGGTACAATAACGCTTGTCAATGTGCGCTTCACTTGCTGCATCACAAGTTGTGTGCATTTATATCATATGTTAAACCCAAGGGAACTATATGGCATTTCATGGTCTTACATCAAACAATGATTGCAAACAAATTTTAAATTATTCTTTCGTGGAAGTCCTATTAAAATATATCACAAATATGCTGGATTTCAGGACATCATATATATGATTTACATCGCATAACTTACATTGTAGACCACAACTTTTAAGGACAGAGCACAATAATTAGCCAGTGTTTTTCATGTAGGTTAGAAGGAGAGAGAAGCAAGTCCAGTTTCCTGGGGGAAATACATCTTCACAAGCTTTTTATTCAAGCTTATTTGATATATGAAAGTGAGGTGAGGTAGAATAAGAATAAAGAATCGGTACGAAGTTAGAGAAAATAATTGTAGTTGTACAATAAAGCATTTCCTTTCTTGATCTAAATATTTAACTGAGTTCACTCTGGTCATATTAATGTTTTGTCACTCTTTTTCCACATTTTAATGGCGTATAGGAATGGGCACTAAAAAGCTTAGAACCCAGAATTACGATTTCCAGTTCTACGCCCAACCCACATTAAGCAAGCATGGTGTCCAAATTAAGATAGCACAAAATCTATTATTTACTATGACAACACGAGAAAAAAATGACATAAATGCTTAAGAAGTTGGGAAACTTGTCATACAAATCAGCTCGCCCAGCTCGATCTTGCTTATCTGCTTTTGCAAAGACATTCAAGGCAAAGCCCTCCAGATGAAGATAGTCATCGGGCCCTAACGTCAATGACTTCTTATCCTGCAAATGAACAAAAACATGAGACAACAGAAAGCTAATTCATTATTTGCTGCATCACTGTATATCACCAACAAATTTAAATTTTAAACCTTTGCTTTGGAAACAAGATTATATCCATAAAATATGGCCACACTCAAATCAAAAGAATTGCATAAAAATAATAAATTAGCAATATGAACTCTGAAACTTAGTTATATAATCATTAAACCCAATGCACACTAAACAAATCTAATAATTTAATGTTTATACACAACATATGCAACCAAACCATAACGCACAATAGGTTTGCACTCCACATATATCATACCATAATTTCAAACCTTACCAAGAATAGAGTCATGTAACTTCAAATCATGAACTTACATTAGGGTTTGATTTTAACTTACCCTGGTCATAAATAATTAATCAACAGGAAATCATAATGAATCATTTAGACGTATAAAAATAAAAGGAAAAAAACCTTCTCAAGTTGTTTCATGAGGGAAACAAGGATGGCGTTGGTGGTTTTGGTACGCTCGCTCTGAGGAATCTTCAAACCTCGTTCCATCGCATACAATCGACCTGTCAAAAATCCCCACTCAATACAATCCAATCACATAATAAATGAAATCCACGATTTTCAATCACACAGTGTCTCTCAAGGTTAGGGTTAACTTTTTCTAAGTTTCTTAATTATTAAGGTTTAAACGTAAAGATTGGGAGAGAAATAGGGTATTACAGTAGTAAGCGACGAGGGGTTCATGTTTCTGCAATTCATCGGCTCTTTGAAGGTAAGGTAAAAGGAGCTTTGCTGGTTCATTGTCAGCAGCGGCCATCGAGTCACCGGAGAATCGCCCGCAGGGGTGGGACAGCGATTAATTATTGCTCTAACGCGTAATTTAATAACGCCATTAAAATTCTAATCAAATTTTATAGTTTTTCGGACATTCTTCAATAAAATAATATTATGTATAAATTCAATATTTTTTTCATCATTTTTAATGACGTATTCTTCGTAAATACTATTCAAAAAATTATAATTTCAAATAATAGGGACGGCTAAAAGTTCATTTTCTTGTGTGCATTCATAGTGACAAAAAGATGATATATTTTTAGACCTTTCTTTTTTTTTTTTTAACTGAAACTCATTTTCAATCAAATATTTTTTTGTAGAATCCGTATTTGTACATCATCAAAATATATTAAAAATTTAATTTTTAACAAAATCAAATAGAATGTGCTTACCTCATTTCTTAGTTTTATTTTTCTTTTTTCTAATTAGTCACTCAAATAATTACATGGGTTATTAATGTCAAATTTTATTTTAGAGTGTGTTTAAACCACGTTATTTTGAAAAAATATATTTTAAAATAGTAGATTGATAAAAAATGTATGATTGAAAAAAAGAAAAAGTTATCGATGTAATAAAAAATATGTGATTAAAAATAAATAAAAAAATGAAAATGAAAATTTTAATATAACCCAAACAAGAGCTTAGAATCTATTTGAAAAGTTTATAAAAAATAAAGGTCAAACAAAAGACTTGTGAAATTTAGTTTTTAAATTTCTTTATTTGAGGTCGTCGAGGTTATCTTTTCTTCTTTTTTCTTTCTTTCATTTTTTTTTTCTGAAAGCGTCAAGGTCGGCGTCCTGTTTTGTATTAGAATTTATCTAAACAAGTTCATCGACTAGGTGTATTTGTTGCTGGATGGACTGTTGAATCCTATCAACTACTGCGCACTGTGCCGTAAAAGTTAGATTTGAATAGCAGTCTCGTAGCGCTGTTGAAAAAGAATGAATAGTGCAACATATATGAATAGATCTCAAAGAAATGAACGACGAGTAGCATGAGTAGAAACTCCAGAACTTCTCGCTACCCCAATATAACACAAACAGCTAATTCAGTCTTTAGTATTGAAATTACTCTTATCGAACAAGTACATCCTCTTACAGCAACTGCTCTAGTTAACAAACTATTGATTTCCGAGATATATGAAAGAAAAGAGCAGCTATTCTACTAGTTTCAAATACTTACGGTGTACTTGGAACAGGCTCTGTGGCAGAAATGTGAGACGCTGCATCCTCTTTTGACATGCCAACATAGTTCACAGGAGCAGCTGGGGTGGAGTCCCTCTTCTTGTCTCTGTTAATCGATCTGGAACCATTTTGATGGGCGTTGAGAGAAAGTCGTCTGTTAGTGGTCCCATTAGTGCTCCCATTTGCTCGTGGACCTACTACCTTCTTGGCACTCGGCTGTCGAGCTGGGCTTGGTGTTGAACCAAACACAGTTTCTGGTTCTTTACTCAACTGCTCCTGGAACTTTTTCTGATCCTGCAAAACAGACCAGAGGCAGAATCTATTGACGCTGAATTTTTTTTAAGAATAAGCTAATGAGAGGATGGTTGGCTAAGCTTAGAAATAAGTAAAAGAGTTAATATTTTTAAAACTCGCTTATTTAATCACAAGCAAACTTGCCAAACATGCTCCAAGTATTCATACATGGACAAATTTGACTTACCCTCATCCTTTTCTTCTCCTCTTCCCTATCATGTCTGAGCAGTACATACTCATCTAGCATGGCAAGGAGTGGAACACCATCATAAGCAAATGTTATGCCATGATCTTGTTCCCATGTACGGGTTTTTGACACCAACGAGTCAACAAGAGCTACATATCCAATGAAAAAGAAAATCAACAAGGATGGTTGTAGGACCAGTGTTATTTTTTCCACAAATATAGTGTGTTTGGTAGAGATTAAAATCGGATTAAAATTGAAAAACTAGCCGTTATTGTTGACTTTTATTAGACGAGTGAGACCCAATAACGGTTATATTTTCAATTTTAATTGACTTTTAATCTACCAAACAAGCGCATAAAAAATGATGAGCCTAAAACATGTTTAGATTTTTTATCATGCACTTAGTGGTAATGTAGAATTCCATCTGTAGATTTGTGAGCCTTAACAATCAAAGGCATCGTCTAATTCACATGCAAAAGGAACCTAGCATAATAAATTAGGGGGTGATAAAAAACATTTAGCTCTTTGATAATGAGACGGACTTCTGTGTAGGATTTTAGTTTCGACTACCCTTTTTACCAAAAAATCACATTACATGCAGTGAAAGAGCCCCATATATTGTCCACTGTGCAAGTCAATCTGAAAGTATGAATCATAGTGCAGTGCTGTACCTGGAATCTTGTTGACCAAGATTCGAGCCTTTTCAGCCCTCTTCAAATTCAAGTGTGCACCTCTGCTAGCATTGTACCGGTTCTCATCCTGTTTAACCAATGAACAATCAGAGGCACAATAATGCCAAATGTGCACGGTTCACTCCATTCCATTTTCGTAATAAAAAACCAATCAATTTATAAACAAGAAAGACATCTTATTCAAGGGACAGAGAGCACATTATTTCCTACTAGGAAAAAAAAGTGGATTCAAGATTTGGAGATTATGAGCACTCGTTTAGGGTGGTACAAGATGTTTTAATTCTTATATCAGAAGTCAACAATCAAATGAAAAATAGACCTGCAGAAATCAAGACTATAGCTTCTGGTGTACCCCAGATATTCAATATGCCAATAGATATAAATAGCAGGAAGTGCAACAAGAGAAAGGTGTTCCGCCTCTCTAACAAATGCAGGACAGTATGCAATGCATCAAGCTATTATTAATTCCTTATTTTTTGTATGTGAAGTGGCTAAATTAATTGCACCAAGCTATTCAAATCTGATGAAAGTCGTAAAAATGAAAGTGCTATGTTATGGACATCTCAGCAAATCATGTGACCTGAAGGCATTGGCGGCAAACATATCAAGATGAGTTTCTAAAAATTTTAAAATTGTTTTGTGAAGACTAGTGCAGAAAATTTCTGATTATACAAGCTACACTGTGTATTGCCCAAACTACTGTCTTGGGGTTTGCCACAAAAGGATGAATTGTGTGAATGAGGCCCTTTCGGGGGCTGGTGGTGGTGATGGTTGGGTGGGGTGGGGTGGGGTGTGGTGTGGCAAAATAAACACAATTACCCTATTGTAGTCTTCAAGCCAGCTTTCTTCTTCACAAGCTGACATCCACTTCTCGACCTTATCCAATATATCTTTTCTGCTCAAAGCCTCTTCTTTTGCTTTCACTATCTGATTATCCATGTCAGTCAATAAATCTGCAGGCTCTAAATTCCCAGAATCAATGAGTTCCAAAATTTTAGCTCGAGCAGCCTCTGTATCAATCTCAACGTGAGCATGGGCAAATATCTCCTCGAGCTCAGCCTGCTTCTTGAAAGCAATTTCCTTCATTCTGCTAGCTTTTAGCTGATCAAGACTCTCAACTTCTACTTCGGTCTGCGCAAAATTAAAATGGCTGAATCAGTAAATGATAGATATCATATGTTCAAATTTAGCCCCTGTTTGGTTTATCTAAAAAATTGATAAAAATCTATGTCAAAGTCAACAATTAACTTTACTCACACATTTCATCGGACTAAAAATCTACTAAAATTTTCATAACTTTTATCAAAATCTACTAAAAATCAGTCAATTAACTTTACCCACACATTTCATAGACTAAAAATCTACTAAAATTTTCATAACTTTTATCAAAATCTACTAAAAATCTGATTTTTAGCAAAACCAAATTGGTGCTTAATTTTAAAAGAGGTACCTGCTCAATGATTTCCAGAGTGAGAGCCCCAGGAACGGTAACTTCATCCACTGAAGCTGAAATGTTACAAGTAACATGATCAAACAAGCTTCGTTCTTCTTCGGGGGTGTCCATCAAATTCCAGAGGTCAACGAACTGAGTTGCTAATTCTTGAAGCTGTAAAGATATAACAAAGTCAAATGACAGATAATTGTGCAGAGGAAGATGATTGTCATAACAAAAGTTATTAAGATTCGTGGAGATGACCATGGATACACGTCCAATTGTGACAGAGTATGTGAGCCTTAGTCACTGCTTTGCCAAGAAATAAATATGATAATAGTAGGATGAAAAGAACTTAAGTTAATATACAGTTATAAGGTGCAAGAACTTTAATAGCATAGGAGAATGTGCTTATAAAATGAAATCATGACACAACATAATTTTTATTAATGTAATAATATCCGCATGAAAAATCATGTCAAAGTTCTCAGACGAAAATCACATTGATACTTGTATAGTTACCTTCTTTAACCTCTGCTTCTTATCTTCTTTTAGTGATAAGACAGTCTCTGACAATCTAGCCAGTGTGTCATTGCTTATGCTTTTAGACTGTACACCTGCAGAGTCATTCAAACTTGGATGAACTTGAGTGACAGTACTGAAGAAGTCCAAGCCAAGGACGGCACAAAGACCATGCACGGTGCTCACAAACTCAAGGACCTTATGCAATCTCTCACTCTGCAAAATTATATAGAATGAACCATAATGATCTTGTTAATTACAAATCAGCCTCACGATGACTAGCACCTGATTTCTAGTAAGATTAAAGACTTCACCTTTTCTTTTTGCAGTTCTTGGAGCTGAGCATGAAATTCATCTAATTTTTTCAGGGATAGGTCAGACTCATCGACTGCAGGACTCTCCTCCTGCCCACTAATCCCAGCAATTTCTGCACATATCTTTTGTATTTGAGACTGGACATCAGAAAACTCTTTCATCCGCTCATCTTTCTGTTTCCATAGTTTATCTAATGCAGGTGCTATAGCTGCAAGCTGTTCCTTGATAGATCCTGAAGTCTTCTCAGGCTGCAAAAGATCAGGACACCATAAGATACAAATAACAACCTACAGAAACAAACTTGAGCAAGTTTTATTTTGCTTCATTCACAGTGCTCGCCATTATAGCTCTTCCAAATTTCATAATTTGTTCCCATATGCATGAAGGGCAATTACTCACTATTCCAACATAACTCTTCTCTCCAAGTGCTGACAGGAGATTGGTGAGTTCAACTCTAGCATCTGCCAGTGTCTGAAGAAGGAGTGCCCTTGATTTCACGGCGTGATCAACCTTTCTCTTGTACACATCCAAGCACTCCTGCTCTAACTGAAGGAGCATTTTGTCTCGGTCATCATCACTCTCACCAACTTCATCCCAGATTTGCTGCATTGCAAGAATTTGTTTTTGTCAGCCTAATAGAAAATTACAACTTCTGGTTTGTACTTGTAACACAATACAAACAGTGAAGACTTGTAAGTCCAATAAATTCAATAATGCATTGCCTGCAACTGCTGTAGTAAAGAACCACAAGAAATTTGTCCAGTGAGAGGTTTTTCAGCATCCACTGCTGCCATCAGCTCTAGCTCCAAGCAAACCTGAGAGCATCCATATTGAAACTCACTCTTTTATATGATCGAGATATATATATTAACGATATAATGCAGAAAAACATTACTAAGATAACCAAACCGAAAAATCCATAGCCTAGTGCATAAAAAACTGGCAACACTCAAAAGGAAGAAACCCATGTTACTATGAATCCTGAGATAAGGATACTGAGATAAGGATACTCTCCAAGACATTGACAAGAAGAAGAAAAACAACTTGAAATTAAGGTCATCCCAAGGGCCAATTTCATCTACTTGTAGAGAAGAAAGAAAATGAAACTTGCCAAGTTGCAGTCGATTTGATATTTTTCTTCAATAGCACGAAGTCTAAATCCATAAGTATCTTGCAAACAGATAAAAGACTTCAAAGAACATCCTTATCTTAACTTAAACCCGCTAACTTAAACTAAAAGGGAAAAAAATCATCTTTAACAAAGCGTTGAGCAACTTTGCTATACCCAATCAAGGACACAAAAAGATAACAAGCATGTCAATTATTTTAAGTACTAAAATATAATATTTCAACCAAAAGAAAATAACTCAAGTAAACAAAAACCCTCAATTTCAAACAAATGTACATAATCCAGAACCACTATACGCTAAATTTATTTCTACAAAACTGTAAAACTTACTTTGAAAAACTCAGATCTCAATCCAAAACCATTTCAATGAAATCAGACAAACTCCCAGCAAACGATCTTAAATGAACGTTTTAATATTCCTATTTTTCTACAAAATCAAACGAGTAAAGAGAATGCTTACTGGGTCTTTGGGAAGATTCGTAGACACAGATACAGATCTAAATTGCTTGAGTGTGTGTGTCGGAAGGACTGTGTGACTGTGTGAGAGTGAAAGAGGAGAAGGAAAGGACATAGATAGATAAACAAAGACACATTCAATGAGTTGGAGGAAATATTTAGTGTGGGTCCCGGAGAAACGTCGTCGTCTCCTGGCTAATTTATTAATTAATTATTGCGTACTATAAAGTGAAGATCTCTGGATTAGATTCTCGCCCGTGTTTGTGGGACTATTTACAGAAGATGACACTCAAAGAATCTGTATAATGACTTATTTGCCCTTTAATTTGACTCTTCATGTTTATGTTTGACTAAATTGGACTTCACCTAGGTGAAAATGAACGTGATTTGACGTTGGGTTTAAAAGAAACAAGATTTGATCAAAATAACATTCACGGGATCCCGCAATATGCTTTGGATAGCGGAGACCGCCTCAAAAGTAGTCACACACTTGAGTACTCGTAAAAGTCGATGAGCAATTGAAGAAATCATCAATCAATAACTCGTAGAATTAAATGAGCAATACTTTGGAAGATGTGAACAAAAAGAAGTATGATTAAAAGCGTAAATTGTTATGTTAAATTTCATTACAATTATACATTTGCATCAATTCTATAATAAAGTTTTGGCTCTTATTAGATTGTCGATGATAAAAATATGAAGACTGCATCAAGTTATGTGTCACATACCATTTATGTCATAAACAACACGGAGTTTACGGTATTGAACGAGCTAACTCTGAAAATTAATCTCAATTTAAGTATTTAGTAAAAATCAATGAATATATAGGTACACCATACACATTATACTTATGAAGTGTATGTGGTGACCACAATCACGATATATAGAGCATGTTTGTCAAAAAATTGCTTTAATATTTTTGGGCTTATTAGTATAAAACGTTCATACGTTTGGTTTTTAGTGTGCAAAACGTCTTTACGTTTCTATTTTTTGTATTTTTGCCCATATTTCCACATTTTATTGTGATAAACATCATTTTTCTCAATTTCATCAATTTTCTCTATAAAAATTTGTGAAATGACAAATTTACTCTTTTATTTAAATAAAACAAAAATAAAACAATAAAGAATTAATTGCAACCACAAGCTCAAATTTTTCAAAAATTACAAATGAGTCTCAAACAAATAATTGAAAATCAAAACCAAAAACAAAAATAATTTTAATAAACCCAACCCAACGGTGGTTATCTACAGAGCCACGTTGGTCAAACTGTATGAACTCGGTCCCTCTTTCCCGACGGAGCAAGACACCAAAATGCCCTTTTCCACGGCTGCAAAAGCTCCAATTGCAACACTGTTTTTGTAATAATCCGACATGAGGGTTTGGAAATTTTTTGGTTGGAAATTGTGGTGTGGTTGAGATGGAGGTTGGGATTTTTTGGTGGGGGTGGTAGTTCTGATGGTGCAGGTGGTGGTTGTGGTGCTGGGTTGTGTTGGGTTGGGTTTATTTAAATTATTTTTGTTTTTTGTTTTGATTTTTAATTATTTTTTTGAGACTCATTTGTAATTTTTGAAAAATTTGAGTCTATGATTGCAATAAGTTATCTATTGTTTTCCTTTTGTTTTATTTAAATAAGATGGTAAATTTGTCATTTCACGGATTTTTATAAAAAAAAATGGATGAAAATTGAGGAAAATGATGTTTTCCACAATAAAACATGAAATACGGGTGAAAATGCAAAAAAACTGAAACATATGGACGTTTTGCACACTAAATGTCAAATGTACGAACGTTTTGTGCTAATAAGGTTTATAAGTGTTTTGTTTGTCTATCATTTTCTAAAAATACTTTTTTCTAAAACTCATTTTCAACCACACCTTCTTACAAAATGAAATATTTTCCTTACTTTTTAATTATACATTCTTCAAAAATCACTATTCTAAAATTCGTTTTCACCAAAACAACTCTTTTTAAAGGGCATCAAACATGGGCTAAGTTGGAGTTATAAATTTTGGTCTGCATAATTCGTAGGACCCTAATTTATAAGAAAGTAACTTTTTTTTGCCAAACATACTCGTAGTTGTTGTGGTACTTGGAGTTTTAAACAATATTTACTATTTTCATACAGTACATTTAAGAAGTTCATCCTATTAATATCATTGCAAACTATACAATATTTACTACCGAACTCAATATCTTAAAATGATGCAGATCTTTAATTAACCTGGCTTACCAAATTTACTCTTGAAAGTTATAGAGTAAGCACAAATATAATGACCTACTTATAAGTAAATATGTAAGTTACTTAACTATCTTATAATAAATAAGTTAACATATTTAAGTACGAAAATAAAAATTGTCTTGATAATGAGTTAAACTCAAGGGAAAATTACCCAAAGCCCTACGTATCAGGTATACTATTCGAAAATAAGGAGGATTAGTTTCAATTTTACAAATGAGGTGATAATGAAGATTAACTAAATTAATTAATTTATAATTAATTCGCACCCTTACATCGTACACGCCCCCACAGCACTCTATTCTATCACTTAAATTGAAATATTTCCAAATCAACCACGATCGGTCACCCATCCCATCCCATCCCATCCCACCCCAACCCAACCCGCCACTTAAATTGGTATCCTTCACCAATTCAACGTGGTTGCTGACCTTCCTCCCTCCTAACCACTACCCAAATTCTCCTACCAAAAAATAATTGGCTACATATACCAACCCCCCACATCCATTCCCATTCCCCCTCATCCCACTCTATGTTGTCGCAACCCGTCTTCCTTCAGGATACATCCACTAATCCCAACCCCTCCCCCCTTCCCCACCGCCATTTTTAGCTTCTCCGATTTCATTAATCACAATCCATACTCAATCACCATGTGTTGTTCCTACTCCGCCATTCACTCCTTAGTCTTTCCGCTCCTCAAGTCCCAATTCATCTTTGTTTCCCTTCATGCATAGTTATCAAATTCGACCAGAATATCAACCCAATCAAGGCACTGAAAGAAGTGGTCAGACCACTGGTCACTACTAAGAAAATTATTTAAAATTTTCGAAGTACAATTTTTTTGCAATAAGACGCAATTAAAGTTTTAATTTACTTGTTACTAATTAGTTTTACTTCTATAAATTATTGAATATTATAGTCAAGTTTACATATAAATCTATAATTTTGTATATTATAGAATTTCTAATAAAATTTATATTGTTCTCATTTTTTGTTATGTACAAACATTTTATTAGCTATCACCAAAAAAAATGTATATTCGATTCGTCAAACTCGAAATAATTTCTCCATACATTACAAATTCATGAAATAATTATTTGATGTTAAAAAAATCTAGTAAAAATGTTAAATTGTAGTTTTTTTACAGAAATATTTGAAGATAAGGAAAAATAGGTGGTTTATTCTTATAACAAATACATTATAAATATATAAATGATAACAAAACCTTGTCCGACTTAGATTTCACAAATATCGCCAGTTAACTTGGAATATAATGACTGAGTAGTCTGCTAAGCTTAGACACGGAAATTGATCAATGGCTCAAGTTGTCAGTTTTCTGGCTCAATTGATCTATCATGTTCGGGCATAATAGCCATGCCCTCAAAACTCCACACAATTTTCTTTACTCCCTCACAATTTAAATTCGGAGTCAACTCTCAATACTCTTTTTGTACCCTTTCAAAAAGTTCATCTTACTACTTAGAATAAGAAATTTGTTGATAAGAAAATGAAAGATTTGTTCAAAACTAATTTGCCAATTATTTCTATTCTACTCTATGAGACGTGTATTATCATCTATTTAAATTGTCCCTAACAATAGACTAATGATATTTTTGCTACACTTTCGTTGAAGAAGTTTCCATCAATGGTGCCTTAGAAATACCAATTTTTATTTACTATAATACATATTGGGATACATAATGCACTTGTTCAATTGTATCGATAGTCCGATATTTTTTTTTAAAATACTCTTTAACAAATTCCTCTTTGTATTTCCAAAATATTTAACAAATATCTTCAATGTTTTGTCAAATATATAGGTCTAGCTAGTTTTAATCTTTGAACACATTTGCATCTCACTCGTCCAAATGTTTCTCACGGAGCCCTATTGTATTTTGAGTGCAGTTGTTGGCTGTATTTATATGTCTTTAGTTATGTCACAATCGAAGTGTAACATACCACTACCACGTTTAAGAACGTAAATATTTTCAAACATCTCTAAATCTTATATTCAAATTTAAGCATATTATGTGAAAAAAAAATGAAATCGAGAACTAAATGCATAACATAAATATGAAAAGAATATATATAAAAAACCCTTACTAAATATGCAACAATAATTAATCATAAAATATCTTTCATATCATCTAATAAACAATATACCCATCCAAAGGGGAAAAAAAAAAAACTCAAAATAATAGCAATAATTGCCAAAAAATAGAGTCGCGAATCAAATACAACATAATAACGAACAAAAAAAGTATAATGTAAAAAAAATCTTAGTAAATATGCAGCAACACCTGGACCCCATTTGGTTTAGCTAAAAAGGTTTATAAAAATTTAAATCAAATCAACAAAAAAATTGAACTACACATTTCACGTGATTCGCAACTTCATCAATTTTTTAATCGTTCATTTCATCAATTTTGATTAAGATCAACCGTAATATGATTTCTAATAAAACTAAACAGGGACTTAATCACATATTCTTGTTGTAAATTGAAAGTTTTCACTTTCAAATTAAATATTAATATTAGTTTTCAGATTTGATTTTTAATTTAAAGTATAATACAAAATTAAAACTAATAATATTAGAGTGTAACATACATTTTAATTGGTTTAATTCTCATTATTGTGGGGGTTAAAATTTGTCCCTAGAATTTAATAATTTGTTTTTAACTCAAGTAGTAGGCAATTCAGATAAAATCAAAACATATCAAGAAGATCAAAATGATAATACAAAGAGTTAAAAGAATCGCCAAATTTATATTATACCTTTTTTTACAAAATAAATTATCTATATTACAATCTAAAAATTTCTATTCTACGTATATCATAGTATTTACATACAAGCGTGTAATAAAGTCATAGACATCAACAATCATCATTACAAAATCTTTATATTCTTCAAACATTTCAATCCCCTCATTCTCATCAATAGTTGTATAAAAATGAGTATAATGGGTATACTCGAAAGTAACATTTCAATCCCCTCATGTCTGGTTATTCTGGTGATTTTAATTTCTATCAGAGCCATATACAATGCAAACCATAAAACGTGAACAATAAAATTCAGTAAATATAATGATACAATGATGTATATCAAGCATTCTTGGGCCTAAATCCTTATTACAGTGTACAGTATGAACTAAAAATAGCGTGGTCATTACTTGCGCACAAACCAATATCAGTGCATCAATTGTTGCCCATCGAGACTCAAGATGCCACATCAGTAAATAACATTTATAAATTAAAGGCCGGCCTAAGTATACAGTGCTCCATATGCCTATCCAAAATTCCAAAGCTACCGAGGACCTCTTGGCACTGCATGTATACAAGTGTCGAACTCTGAATATCTATTTTTAATGACCGTTAGGAGCCTCAAGTGATATATACACCCGGATACAATAATATAGTACATCTATAATGGGATTCACATTCATAATTTCCATCCACAAACTCAATAAAAATGACAAAATATACATGACTTTGAAAACGTAATTATCCATACGTTTTTCAAATAAACTTATTGCACACATGTCACGTTACCATGTCACAAAGTAAAAACAAACACATAAACACATAATTTCACGTATTAATTTATCATATAATGAGTTAAAAAACATCAATATTTACTTTTTTCGTGGCTTTCTTGATCAATATATGCATTAATAAAATAATCTCCACATTAATCATAACTTATCATATCATTTCCTAATTTAACAAACCTAAACTAAGCTTATAAATAAAATAATTTACTTAATAAAATACCTCTAATAATAATACTAATAATGATGCTACTTTACTACCAAATAGATTTATATAAACGAAATTTCATCTCAGATTTTTTCGACTTTGACTTTTTAGTACTTAATCCTAATAAATTTAATTTCTTGACTGCAATTTTGTTACTTAAAAAGGTAATCAAACAACCGATCACAACAAAATAACAATTTATTGGTATAATCTGCTAATCAATTATTTTAGTAAAAGAAATATGTTATCAGTGGCTATGATGAACTCAACCCGACATGGTTGTATCTGTTCAGTTCGTATTTCACAGTCTACATTTTGGAAATATTAGAAATTCTTTTAACGTATTGGTGTACTTAAATGTCACCTGAATAGTTATTACAGAGATGTTCAAAATTTCTGATTATTATGTTCCAAATGATATTACAGTATATTGGAAAATCTTCCATTATCTTCTCTACCTGATTTCAAACATAGTTTACAGGTTTTTTAATTCCACAAGAAATCTATGAATTTCATACTTTTGTGGAGCATTAATTTTGTGGGAACTGTAAATTCTCAATAAGGTTGCAAAGCTCGATGTCGGTCAAAAAAACTAGGTTCGGCTCGAGCTGAGCATTTTTTTAATTTTTTTTTTTTTTAAATCTAACTTTAGTAGCAGGACGCATATATCAAAAGCGCAGTGTGAAATTTGAATGAGATAGATTTTTTTTTTTCAAATTAAAAATTAGTAATTGAGGTTACAAAAAATCGGAGCCAGAAAGAAAAGGAAATAGTTTAATTTGTAAAAGTTTTCTACTCTGAGTAATTTTGTTAAATTCATTTTGTATCGTACAAGAAACGAATTCCATTTGTGTATGTGCTCCCGATAAAGATATGGTACTCTATTCCATTACATGGATCGAAAACTAGACCCGGTCTCTCTTGGAATCCTAAATATTCCAATAATTGTACTAATCCACATGTCTCACTCCTATCAATCGGTACTAGTTGAAGTAATGAAAAATCCCCTATTTGTTTCATGAATTTAACATTTGTGCAATTTATATGAACTATAAATTAAATAAAAGTTACAACTCTCTTTCTTTTTTCGGGCTTGAAACCGACTACAATCAACGTAGACGAAATAAAAATTGATTGAAATAAATTGATATGGAACTCAAAAATTTTACCTCATATTTATAGCAAAATATATATATTTGTTTCAACCAAATTTTAATTTCAAATTTGAAATTTAAATACAGCAGCTACTTGTCACCTAGTCGCTACTATGCCTTAAAGCAACTACATAGTTGTCTTGTACTACGCATATATAATTATTATTTTTCCCTTAAGTTTTGCAGGCAGTTGTTTTTATTTATCTTTTTTAGGCTTAGCTCTTTACAGGCCGAAAATGACTCGTGAGATGGGCTAACTCGTGAAGCTCGTCGAGCTAATGCCCCAAAATGGGGCTCAGCCCGAGCCTCACCTCAATTGTTCTAAGCCACGATTCGGGCATGCTAGGGTTTTTCCTTGGCCAAGCCATGGGCGGCCTGAGTTGACAAGCCAAATTGACACCCCTATAGTAGATTCCGAGAATAATAATTATCTTCCGACGATTCTCAAAAGTAATTTCTTGCCTTATATATTGATGGTGGCAAGCCCATCAAAAGGTTTTCCAACGGTCGGATTCCAACAAATTACATATCTAAGGCATTTGGAGTCAAAGAAATTGTCCCTGCTTATTTGGATCTAGCTTATAATATAACAGATTTTGCTATAGGTGTTTGCTTTGCTTCGACTAGGATTGGTTATGATAATCTTACATCTCGAGTTCCTGTATCTCGTGCATTTCGATTTTAGCATCCTCTCTCTCACTTCTCAACCATTCTCATCACTTTATTTGGCTACAAGAACCTCTTCTCCCTCTCTATTTTTGATTTTTTTAAGCATTGTATGTTGCATGTTTTATTAATAACAAAGATAAACATAGTACATACATACTCGGGCTTGTGTAGGATAGTTTCTTTTTCTACTTCAATTTTTTACAGAGAGTTTCTCTAAAAGCTATTCTAAACAAACAATTACTTCCACAAAATTATCTAAACAAGCTTAAAAGCAAATCCAAAAGGCCTTAAGAGGGGTTCAGTCTAAACTTTAGCCATAAAAAATTAGAGGTGTCAATTTGGCTCGTCGATTTAGGCGGCCTGTGGCTCGGCCCTAGAAAAGCCCAAACCGACCCGACTCATGGCTCGGGCCGAGCCCCATTTTGGGGTGTCGGCTCGAGCCCGAGCCAGCCCACGTGGCTCATTGGCTACACCGATCGACCCGTACAAAAAATAATTATATCTACATAGTACAAGACAACTATGTCGCTGCTGCTATGTGACAAGTAGCTGTTGTATTCAAATTTCAAATTCAAATTTGGTTGAAACAGATATATTTTGTTTGCTATAAACATGAAGTAAAAATTTTGAGCTTTATATCAATTTACTTAAATCAATTTTAACTTTGTTTACGTTGATTGTAGCCGATCCCAAACCCGAAAAAAGGAGGGTCGTCACTTTTATTCAATTTATAATTCATATGAATTGCATAAATTTTAACTTCTTTATTTGGAAAAAAAAAAGAGACTGGCTTGACTCGTTGACATTCTCATAAGAAACACTATTATGATGTTGATGTTAAATAGGAGCCGTCATTAAACTTTTGGGTCACCATCATAAAAGAGAGAGGGATAGAGAAGACAAGGAGTGCAATTCTCTTGTACACATTTTTTATCACAGTGAATTATTGCGACGATGGAAGAGGATGTAATCTCACATTGATGCAAACCTCTATCAAAATTATGAGTGTCATTATTTCTTTCAGCAAATTGATTATTCT
The DNA here is from genome assembly GCA_903798345.1 of Fraxinus anomala. NCBI lineage: Eukaryota > Viridiplantae > Streptophyta > Magnoliopsida > Lamiales > Oleaceae > Fraxinus > Fraxinus anomala. The sequence continues at coordinate 25,779 of CAIGRN010109324.1, read as the reverse complement.
TAGTGGAATAGTATTAGAGTTACAAATTCTCCACAGTTGCATAAAGCACTGTATTGATACTTTTGTACAATTTGAATTGCAGAATGTAACGCCTCTTTGGAAGGAATTAGAAAACTACAAGGAATTCCGAAGGCGGCTAAAAGGCTATCTAGGCACCAACAGGGCAGAAGAGGTCTCAACACACGCTCAATACATTATCAGTATGGGAACAAACGACTTCTTAGAGAACTATTATTTGTTTCCACACAAGCAATTACAGTATACCGTCGAAGAATACCAGATTTTCTTAACAGGCATTGCAAGAACTTTCACCAAACAAATATATAAACTAGGAGCTCGGAAAATATCATTAACGGGGCTTCCTCCAATGGGCTGTTTGCCACTGGAGAGAACAACAAATTTCATATTTTGAAGAGATTGTATATCGAAGTACAACAATGTAGCTGAGGACTTCAATAAGAAGTCACAAGCATTAGTTTCGACACTTTGACAAGGAGCTTTATAAACTTCAATTGGTGTTCTCCAACCCATATGCGGATCCAGCACCTGACGAGCCTCCGCGGTCATGCGTGTTGGATCCGTCGGAAACAGATTTTTTGTTGACAATAGATAAAAGTTTTAGGTTATATAACTGGTAATTCATTTCATTTTCAAACATTTTTTGTAGCTCAGCTGGTTTGAACTTGGATATATTTATATTGGAAGTCCTGGTTTCGAATCTCTTCCCGATCAATTTATCGTGAAATATTTTTAGTTCTACAATTTTTACCAAAATTAATGCAATAGGGAAGATATTCAAACATGTGACCTCTTTAGGATTATTGAAAGCTTGACCATTGTGGCACTTGTTAAATTTTGACATTAAATTTACCAGAATAATATATGTTACATTTCAGCAGTTTTAATGCAATTGTAAAAATTCCAACACATGCTCTTCCTTTGAATTATACAAAATTTGGCCACAATATCATTTGATGAATATTGCTAATTTGTAAAGTAGAATTATATATGTTCAATTTGAACAAAATAATTGTTATATTTAAATTTTAGACCTTGTTTGATTTTTTTTTTTTTTTTTAAAATACATTTTTCTATTCTTTTCAACCTCACATTTTTTAATAAAATAATATTATATGCAAATTCAAAACATTTCCTTTTTTTTTTTAAAACCACATTCTCCATTAAATCACTATTTTAAAATGCATTTTTTGCAAAAAAAAAAAAAAAAAAAAAAAAAAAAAATAATAAAATATGGCTCAAACATGCTCAAAATACGGTAGAAAAACTAAAAAGTCAATAATGAGTGTGTTTTAATTTTGTTACAACTAACATGTTTAGCCTNAAAAAATAAAAAAAAAAAAAAAAAAAAAAAAAAAAAAAAAGGGATCAAATTGGGCTCTTAATACTTTATTGCTGCCAATGGTCGACGGTCAACGACTGCCTATGCTGACTCAAAATCCTAGATCTGCTACTGTTCATATGATCCTCTTTATGAGATTATTTAGAAGCCTGAATCATTCGGTAAGTTTTCAACTTAAATAAGTTACATGTAAACATGCTTAGTAGTTGCTGACATGAATTTGAACATGAATTACAGGATACCAAAAGGAGGCATTTGCATGTTGCGGGACAGGAGAGAATTTGAGATGAGTTATTTCTCGTTGGAATCTTGTTGTTCAAAATTCATAGATAGATGAAATCATGGAAGAATGAAAAAGGAAAATGAAGCCATAAAAATGGCATATGCAATCATGCATGCGGTCGCATAGGCGCGATCAAGAAATTCAGAGACGGCCAAGGTTATAACTATGCGACCGCATAGCTATAATTATAAAATGTGACCATTGGCTGGGTTTTTTATAATTTTCTAGTGGTTGATTGCACCTCTTGATTTGAGCTTGGAACCACTTCGTGAGGGATGGTTGAAACTTATAAATATATGTTGTGCGCATCAATTTTTAGATTGATTATTCATCCAATTTTTTGAGAGAAAATTTTGTCCATTCACATAATCAATTTTTTTTTTCACTTGTCCATTTGAAGAAGATTCACTTTGCCCGTGGTGATCTTCATAAGATTTTTTTAATCCTACAAACTATTTGTCATTAAATCCTTAAAAGCATTATAGAGGAAGCAAATATCGTTTAAGGACAACGATATAATTTTCGTGTTCAAGCTTTTACCGAATTTATATTCATAATTTTCTTCTTTGTTTTTTCTCCACTGCTGTATTTATTTTTTCATAACATTTTTAAATGATATTTGCTCATTTTACTGCAATGAAAACGAAAACTACACTTGCTACCATCAAGTTGATGAATCAAAATTTGATGCGCTTGGATAGATTTGATTGATCAAATTTCACAAGATTGATGTAATGGAAATGGTGGAGAGGGGGGATAGGGGTTAGGTGACAAACAATTGCTGTAGCAATTTTAGATAGAAAAGGAGAACCAAAGAGTGTAGAGTGAAAAATGAAAATGGAGAACCAGACAGTGCAATGACGACAGCGAATGCTAGTGGTGGGGGAGAAATCACGAAGACGAAGTGAACTAAAAGTACTCTATTTAGTTTTGAGTTTTACAAAAAAGTTGAATCCAATGCGACTTCTACTAAGATCTCTTTCGAAAAATAAAGTTAATTAATTAATTGATTTCAAACACCAATTAAGGTAGCATTTTCTATTCTCTCTTCTACAAAATGCAAAAGTAAAAATAAAAATTCTACCAAACGAACCCTAAATATCAATTTTTAAATTAATGTCTTAATAATCGGTCACAATTGACCAAGATTTGATGAATTTAGGTGAATAAGTCCAAAATGTATTTATTGGTTGGTAATGTGAACGAATATCTTAAGACCATTCAAACATAATTGTGTTCAAATTTTGAACGAGACCGGTCGGCCTAATTGGCCGATAATAATGATGAAAGAGTTGAAGTGGTTGGCCAGGCATGGTCTAAAAAGTTACAACCTACAACACTGTGCTTTGCACTGTGCCCATTTTCCTAGGCTTGCGAGCGATTCAACATACACGTTTCCTAGTAAAAACACAACAGTCAAACAATAGAAATAAATATTGCATAGGATGATTTAATTCTACACATCAAACATGCACTTAATACTATCTCTATCTTTTCAGGCAATATGCTTCTATCTAACAAGAACAACTCTTTCAAGAACCAAACACGGGAGTTATAAGTTGGCCTCCAAAGACTGCACTGGTGCGGGTCATGAACATGGTCAGGCTACAATAAACAGAACATTCAAAATCTCGGATTGAACCACGTCCCTAGATGGTGATTGATGTTTCCATTGCCACAGGAAAATCTTCTTTCCATATAATGATAGCTTTCAGAAACATAAAATGATGTTTTTCCCGTTTTCTATAAAATGATAGCTTTCAGAAACATAAAATGATGCTGCCAATGTCATAGTCCATACATTCACGCTGTGGAGTAGATTTCGATTACAAAATGAATACATACAAATCTACTGAAAGAACGTCATAAATAGAACAGGTCATACAGAACGACCCAGGTAAATGCTACCAATCTCCACAAGGAACACACAAATGGATTTGCCAACGGTGACAATTCTACTATACACTTTGGCTAATTCTGACAGAAAACATGAAAAACAGATTTCCCCTTTGTTGCAGGACAAGATTGTTTAAGCATTTAACGAGGCAACAACTAAAAACGCAATTTGCAAATATGAGTAGCAAACGAGTGTAAAGACCTTGCATGCAAATGAGTGTATGTGTACGTATATTCAGATAATGCTACTTAAGTAAACAGTATTAAATTCAAAATCCGCTTCTGTTTTGTCGGGACTTGCACAATGTGGGTCCTCAAACCGTAACGGCATATTAAAGACCAATAAATGATAACATCAAACCATGTTGATCAGCTAGTAAAATTGTACATGCAGTGATATCTAACCATAAAAAACTGTTAACAAAAATTCTTTGAAACACGTTAAACCTAAATGCAGTGATTTCAAACAAATCAGCAATCTCATGCACAAGTTTTGGACTAGATCTATCTAAAAACAAAAAAGTGAAAGTAGGGTTCTTGTTATGTACAAAGCACAAAGGCAAAAACTTTAACTTGACAAAAAGTCAAGAAAATTACTTTCAGAACTCATAATACCTCCAAGCATATCTGAAGAATCAATATATGCTAACCAAAGCAGTAAAACCTAAGCAAGACCAGTACATCAAATCTTATGAGTGAGCCAAACCAAACAAGAAATGCAGATAAGCAAACAATTCAAACGAGCCTGCAAGATAAACTAAATACCTCCTGAGCACTAATGACCAGCTTTCTAATCACATTAGATGTCGAGCACTAGTAAACAATATGCAGCTCACGTCATCCACAAGAATGGCATGCCATTCGAAGCAAATGAATGAACACATTAGGGAACAAAAATTATCGAACAAGTGCAGCTAAAATTTCATTCTTGTATCATTGAATCAGATGAAACTGCCATTTCTACATCAAGAGATCAGGAACTAGACATCTTAAATCAACACGAGAGAAATCCTGAAACAGCACATAATTGAAAAGATCATAGACGTTCTTACATATATTTTTAAATGTAAATATACCAATACACGTCCTTAACAACAGATTTCATATACATTTCAAGAAGTCAATGGATAGTGGACGTAGGCAATCATCGAAAGATCATAATATAACAAAGGGACAGTCTGAATATCCATCCATCTTAACATCCACTATTATCCATAACATCAAGTTTATAAATCTAAAATCAAGTAGATTCTCTTCAAACAACAGGACCCTATAAAAGACTGACCTTCAACCCACTTTAGTTTTTTTTATCTCATGCTTTACCTAGCTATGAGCATTTTTCATTTTTTTTAAGGGTTTTTCTCCGCAAAATAAAAACAAAAAGGTTGAAATAGGAATAGACAGAAAAAAATTGAGTAATTTAACCAGATGGGCTTATTCCAAATGATTTGGCAGTCATCAAGGAACACATCAGAGTCGGAGGGCTGTGCAAGCTAGGTCGCACATGTCAGCGTCCATTGGCGGCGGGAAGTTGAGGTCGAAAGGCAAAGGCTTTTTACAGGAGGATGAGGCGATGTCGCATACACCATCATCTACAACGGAGGAGGAGGAATCACAGTCGCTGTGACAGTCATCAGGAGACATCGGCGGCGACCTGGGATATCTCCTTTGCGGCTGAATGAGCTGCGGCGGTGCCGGCTGCCTTGGTCCACTAAACGACTCGACGGTGCTGCTCATGCCGCTGGAGGTGGGCCTTTGCGGGCCAACTATCTGATGTTCCTGAGGGTAAAATCTAGGATCCACCATGAACGGGTCGTCAGGCTGATTATTGATCTGTTGATTGTTAAAATTTTGAGGCTTGAAATCACATAAAACGCCGTTCTGGTTGTTGGGTAACGGAAAGTTCGTCTTAGCCTTGGGCCCCCGGAGAGATCGAGCAGCGGCGTCGTATGCCCTAGCCGCGTCTTCAGCAGATTCAAACGTACCTAGCCACACCCGAGTCTTCTTCCAAGGGTCTCTGATCTCTGCAGCAAATTTTCCCCACGGTCTCTTTCTCACTCCCCGGAATCTGATCTCCTTAGATCCACCAGATCCGTTAGCCTCTCCTCCGTTCGCCGCCATTTGCCTTGCTGCCGCCGCCGGTCCTCTGCCTCGCCGCATCGTCAAATTCGATCGATATAGCCACAAGAAATTATTTTGCGAAAAGGAAAACAAACAAATCTTTCTCTCAAAAGAGAAAGCTTTATATATCGATCAGAGATAGATTACGAGAATCAAGGAAATACATATGTACAGAAAAAACAAACAAAACTAGAGAGAATGCGACCAGATTGTGATAATTTTTTCTCTCTCAACTGCGTGTTGTGTGTGAAAAGAGAGATGGATGGAGAGAGAGAGAATAGAGTTTTTTTTTCAATTTTCTTTTTCTTTTTTTGGTGGGTTTCCTTGCTTTCTCGATTTCTCTGCCTTCTCACGCGCCCCAGAAACCGACTACACTAATAACTTTACGAAAAGACCGAAATACCTTTTTATTTTAAATTTTTTTCACTTTTATTTTCATTAATTGGGTAGTGTTTTTTTTTTTTTATCGGATAGCAGTTTTGTTAGGCCATTTTCTATTTGCGGGAAAGAGCAGAAGGGATTCAATGAATGGAGATACACCTTGGTTACGTGATAGTTTTTAAAATTGTCAGATATACATCCAACTATTATAGTATTTGTAGCTACTTGAAGTACTATTTTACATTGTGCATATACTAATTGTATAGATGTGTTGAATCGTAACATAATTAGTACTTTGATATATCGACCCCACTACATGTACAATCATTAATATATTTACAACCCCACTAATAATTGTACTAGGGGAATTTTTCTTGATATATTTAGTTATAATAAGACTTTTGGTAATTTGATCAAATATTACGTGATCATACTTACAATTTGTAACGGTACAAGCATGTGTTCAAGTCGTATTATTACATACTGTTCATTTTGGAAAAGTCCGTGTTCATTCTATCCTTTACGAATTGTTTTATCTCATTCTTTGAATTTGAACTCATTGACTATGTCTTATGATATTCTTAAGTCGAATATTGATACTAATTAGCAAGTTACAGTACTGATGTCTTTTAAGGGCATGCATTTTATTGAGTTGAATTTTATTGGCCATGAGTGTGACGTCAAATGTGGCTCATGAAGATATATGACTAGCTTGAGATAGTCAAAGTCAAAGAGTGTGGGACCTAAAGGTGCAAGAACATATACCAATAAAAGAGTGATATAAAGATCGTTCGACAATGTATAATTCTGAAGAACAGAGAAAAAATCTCTACATAGTAAAAGCATAATTTTTCGTTGAAATTTCACATCGTCAATGGATTTGTACTAACAACCAATGTTAACATATGCGCCAAGGATCTAATTTTAAAGCATGATTTAGAAATTTATTATTAATTTCGAGTTAAACGGTGAAATTGTGGTTGCTTGACTGACCAAGAGTTTGGATCTTATGTTCAATTTTGGGCCAGTTAGGGTAACGAGCTTGCCCTCATGGTGAATTATGTGCTTGGATAGCTAGCACAAGAAGTTGCGAATATTTTATGGAGGGATAATATATGAGATTTGCTTTAAAATGAAACAAATATCTTTTCAAGCGATTTAATAATTATTCAAATGCTTAGACTTCAAACGATTAAAATGAAACTCAAGAGCATTTGAATGTTCCACAATCAAGTCAGCATGTGTAACACATGTATACGATGAATTAGAAAAAGACGACTTCTAATATTCTACTTAGATATTTTTTTGTTTATGTAGATGAAATACGAAATTTGCTACTGAATAATGATCAAAATGTAATACTTGAAGTAGTTAAGCAATATCGATTCAAAATTCTCTAGTGATTATAATCTTACAAATTGATGTTTATATAAGCAATATCTCACGAGGATTATTTTTAAGTTTGATCGGAATCATCGGATAACATTTTTGTCTTAACAACCGACTTGAAGTACGATGAGAAGACAAAATGTTTTAAATTTTGCTTTATCTCTTTGTTATTCTAATGAGATAGTTTCTCATATTCTCAAGTGGTTTAGTTTGAGTCCCGATCTAACTAGGATAAAGCTATGTTCTTTAAGAGTGCTCAATCTCTTTGGTATTGGAATCCATTGGACAATTTCTCGTATCCTTCTAGAGTCCAGCTCGAGCCTCCATCTAATTGTTGATGGAACATTGAATGAAGTGATGACTGTAAAAACAAACAAACCTACCAATCTTACCAAATTTGAATAGAGCAATGGCAAGGAATCGAAGAATAAATCATAAAATGATCAAACTGTAACCACAAAATGAAATTAAAATTGAGACAAGAGTTGAACTTTGTCCTTAAGTCAAATTTGCCTCGTAACAGTGCATACGGATTGTGACAATCAATTCCTAAGATACAACGACAATATTCATGTGTTAGTATCACTGCAAAACATAAGAACCAAAATTAGGTTATTGTACTCTTTTTGAATGAAATGGAAAAACAGCCTTTATGCAAAGTTTTTGGCAAGAAAATGTGGGATTTTATATTATGCAAGAGATGATGAAATGGACATCACAAGGGTTTTATTTATAGAGGAGGAAATGTTGGGAGTTAAGTGTCGCGCCCTAAAACTCTGCAACATTTGCCAAAGATCGCAACTTTTGATGTCGCTAACTCGTCGCCCGTTCATTGTTCGAGCGTCGAAGCATCAAAAACAGAAAGTCTGTCGCTAGAGCAACATCCTCACCACTTGAGTGCTAGGCGAGCGACGAAGTTAAATAAATACTCAGCTAGTTCTCTCTTTCTTTCCAACTTTGGACCGTAATTTTTCATTTACCCGAAATTAATTTTGAGATTCCAAATATACCACGAAAATATACGCGACGAGTAGAACACGTTAATCTATTTATTTTTATAATTTGACTATCAGATCAAATCCGAATATTTGACGAAGTTAATACGAAAGTCACTTTTCCATATTTATACTTAAAACTAATTCTAACCGGTTTGAGCTATGTTCTCGAAGAGTTTGTTTGAACAAATATGCGTGACATTCAGAGTATGGCATCAAATAATATTTTTGAAGAGGATAACAATGTCATAAAACAAAATTAGACTGCCCCTGGAATTATTTCTACAGACCACCCTACTGAGACCCATAGCCAGTCACGGCGAGGCCTGGCCCACACTGTTATAATCTTAGCCCATAGGCTGAACTTTCACAAGCTAATCCCAACCAAACCCTAGTGGGCCAACAAGATGTGGCCCACTTGGAGCAATAATAGGTCCCACCATAATGCACGTTTAACCATAAATCTATAATCACTGTGATGAAATTTGCCCGCCTCAATTGACCTGGAACCGGCTAAACCCGTTGGCTTTGACAGACAAAAGGCTGGAGATATGGGCGACCGGCTCGCATCCAAACGGGAATACTTTGTTTGACCGACACGTTCAATTTAAGGCATCAATTCGGTGGATTTGTGTTGAATATTTTAAGTTGAACGTTGACTGCAGAAGGTGTGGGTGCCGGTATTATGCGGCCAAATTACGTTTCTTGCGGCGCCAAGTAAATTTTCGTCTTCATGCCAATTCTATTTGTTTTTAAATTTCAAAATTAAAGGTGGTTTGTTTGGTAAGGTAAGCTATCGAATACATTGTTTAATGATTTTTAAGAAAAGTCTTGAGTCTCATTTAATATTACTATTTGTTACGCATATTCTTGAAATCTACGAATTCTTTTATGTTAAAACTCTCGCGACATTTAATGAATAAAAATGCAATAAAATGCCATCTATGAAGTATAACATAGACGCGTGTCAAAATACTTGTTGGACTGCATATCAATACTCTTACAAAATATATAGCATTCGATTTCAAGCTCTCAAATATTGTGACTTAAGCACACATGTTCTTTTGGAACTGACAAGAATGTCTATTGACTATATTAGTGCTGTTTGTGTCAATTTCTTCTTTAAATGATATTTCTCTTTCTAATCTCGACTTTGAATGGGCCTTTTAAAATTAGAAAGAACACTGGCCCAAAAACAAGGGAATAACTTCTTTTACAATAAATTTGAAATTTTGTATAAAATCAGCTCCATAAGCTATATATTTTTTATAAGAAATTTTAATATCTAAGAGATTAAGTATCACTAATTTCATAATTAAGAAACGAAGTTTAAAATTTCAAAAATCAAATAATAATTAAATTTTATTTATAAAATAATAAATTAAATATATTAAGGCCATAATATTATACTATTTCGTCACAACTTATCGAATTAATTGATCAAAAATTATTTATCGGTCACAAATAAAAATTTTTATATGTCTCAATTTATTCTTTGATCACAAATCAAAGGTCACAATTTATTTATCGATCACAAATCACAAATTTTATAAGTCACAACTTAAATTTTTAGGTAACATATTATTTATTAAATACAAATAAACCAATTTATTGGTCACAAACACCCCTACCCCACGCCATCGCTATCACCACAACTACCATCGTCGTCACCACCATCGGCCATCGCTAGATCCACTGCCAAATCCAACACCTCTGACTGCACCACCAACAAAATCCATCCCAAAACCCCCAATACCAAATATGGAAACCACCAATATCACTCCAACAACCAAAACCAACACTTCACCACCACTGCCAGATCCACCATCACCTACACCAACCACCAACTGTTATGAATTATCGAATTGCACATAGAGCCCAAGGGGTCTTCCCACCGCTAAGGTCCCTAGCTTCACTCCGTCAACGTCGCCTTCAACTGTCATGAATTATCGAATTGCACGTAGAGCCCCTACTACCACTGTCCTCACCGTCACCGCTAGATCCACCATACCACCAGCACCTCCACCAACACCACCAACAAAAGCCACCCCAAACCCCTAACAACACTAAAATATGGAAACTGCCACCACCACTCCAACAACTAAAACCAAAACCACCTCATCGTCGTCGTCAAATCCACCACTACATGTACCAACAACATATAGCACCATTGAACTGCAGCAGCGACAGGGATGATGCTGCTGTGTGACATTCACATTGCTGCGCTACAACAGTAATGATGTCGCCATGCGACATTCACATTATTGTGTTGTGACTCGTCACAGCAGTGGGCAGCGACCGACAACGACACTCACATTAAGCAGGGTTGCTGCAGCAGCATCCTGGAGGTGACGACGGTCTGAGGGTAAAGAGAGACGGGTGGTGTAGAGATAATGAAGAGGAGCGAAAGAAAATGATTTTAGGATTTGAATGATGTAGATAAGGTATGGGGTGCGTATATAAATTAATTTATAATATTATTATTAATAATAAACTATTGATTTATAATATTTGAATTAATATTTATCTTTGTATAAATAAACAACATATCTCATTTTTGAAATTAGATCTTATAACATCTAATTGGGTGTAATTTCCACCTTAGATATTACCATGGTTTTTATGTATAGCAAACTTAGCTACTAAAGATGAAAAGCCATAATATTTTTCTCCAAGATGTTTATTATAGAACATAGTTTACAAATTTTAATTTGGCATAAATACTCATATAAGGACGAATTAGTTGTTGGCCGAACCTTACAAGTTGTACACAAATAAATTAGTTGTAAGTTACTTGATATGGACAAATTGAAAATTCATGATGTATTTCGATAATAAAGAGAAGGAAAAAGGAGCAACCGACCACTATAATAAATAACTAATATTACTAGAAGCCAACAAGAGAATACACAACCAAGGCAAAAGTCCAACCAATAATATGAATCTATTACGAAATATATAGAATGAAATTCCAAATTAGGTAGCTAATTACAGCAATAAAAGGTCAAAAAATCAGCTAAACCAACAATTCCTGTCCCCCACATAAATAATATAATTGACGAACATATCCTAAACTCCAATAAATTTCTCCAATTAGTATCTCGAGGGGAACTTGCAATTGCCAAATTCTGCAAGATAAAAAATCAAAAACAAAAAATTCAGTAAAAATCAATAATTTCTTAACAATCAAGTATAATAAGTATGATTACACCCACTAATTAAAACAATACTAAGATTGGTCAAATGATTAAGACAATAATAATTGCTACTCAATCTTATCTTGCAATTTACGTACCAAACATAAATAATTCTTTATTTTATCAATTAATTACCAAATTAAATAGCCCATAAATTTAATTTAAAAATTGACGAAAAGGATTGAATACTCACTAGGAGATTGAGTGACTAGGTAAGCCGCACCACCAAAATCACAAGTACCACTTTTTCTAGTGTTCTTTTGATAGTAGCTGTTGAATGCATAAGATGCATGAGCCTCGAGAGTGTTAGGATCGTAACATGTAGCACCCTCTTGAATCGGACGGCAATCAGCCCCGCCCTCACCACAAGCATAATTTAGTGCATCCTGCAACTTTTTCTCCCCGGCCTCACCGTTGGCCACGCACCATGTCTCCGCGGCATTACCGACTGAAACATCCCCACTTGGTGGTGGCGCTGCCGGAACTTGATTCTTGCTCCCATTATTCATCGCGGGCTGATTCTTTAAACCTTCTAGTGTGAGTGGTATATCATAGACTTTCTTTTCATTCGGGTAGAAAAGCCCGTAATTACGTTCAGAAGTGGGCCCGGTCTTCTGGTTTTCATTGAAGAGGGCAAATAAATAGACGTTAATAGGCTGGTCGGGCCTCAAGGGGGTCCCACTACCAGTGAGAACTCTGCGCACTAGGTTACCATTATACGCCGCAGCATTGACCGGAGTTGCGCCAACTTCATTTTCATCTCCATTTGAAGGCCACCCAGTTTCAGAAACCACCATTTTCAGATCATTGAATCCCAAAGCGTTCATGGCTGCGAAAACGGCGTCGATTTGGGCCTCGAGCAAGCTTTTATACACGAGCCCGTTGTTCGGGTCAGTTACGCCTTTGTTATCCCTGAACATGGCGTAGTCTAAAGAAATGGTGTCTGTATTTGCTATGTAGGCGAAAAAGGGATAAGCATTGACCATGAGATAAGAATCCGTTTGTTTTAGAAAACTCAACATGGGTTTGATCACGGGTTCAATAAGGTCCGATTTGAATGACCCGGATGAAGAAGGGTATGAAGATTGGAGTGCACTTAATGCTAAGGGGGAGCAGACTTTGATATTCGAAGCGACGTTGTACTTTGAAAGTGATGCGTAAACATTTTTCATGGCGGGTACGAGGTATACTGTGGTGTTTTTGGGGTCTACAAAGACTTCATTACCAACGGCAATGGCGTCGATGAGGGTTTTAGGGTAGTAAGGGATGATGTTGGTCTGGACCCAGTTGTCAGTGTAGGACTGGCTAGCGGCGGCGGAGGAAAGTTGTTCGTTAGGGAGCGCCACCGTGACGGAGATGCCAGAGCCTGAAAAGGCGGTCAAAACAGTGGAGTCTATGTCATAGAGCTTCACTTTGGTCAGACCTTGTGCTTTAAGGAGTTGCACCACCTGCGGTGGCGATGGGAGGTTGTTAGCCACACGGCCGTAGTTTATTCCGATGGTGCCGGCGTCACCTTGTGCCATTTGCACAGACGATAATACAATAATAAAAGTGAAAAAATGACTGAAAAATGCCATGCTCTGAATCTTGAAAAGACAGAGCAAGAAATTGGAGAACTTGAGGAAGAAGTTGTAAGTAGTACTAGATTGTGTTTCAATAAGACTTAAGATAGGCTTATATAGAAAAAAAATATATTTTGGTGAAAACAGACGTGAAAATTGGAAAGTGGGGTAAGTGGCGTTGGGAAAATGGTATAGTTAGTGGGGGTGGGTGTGGGTAGTGTCCTCGTAAATATTTTTTACAAACAGGAGTGGACATTTCAATTGGAACCGAACTTTCCTAGTCGAAATCGATTTGGAGTCAGAGGTTTTGGTTTGAGTTTCAAAAAATAATTTAAAAACCGAAATTGAAAACTGATTGGATCAGACATGAAAATTGGGAAATGGGGTAGTTAGTGGGGGTGGGTGATATTTTTTTACAATTTACAAAGCTAATTATTTTTAAGAACCGTCGAGATAAGGTTGATAACGGACGAGCAGTGTGGGAACAAGGCATTTCCTTTGGTGTACGATTACTGCTAATTTCATTTTACCATTATGAACGTTGGAGTAGCCAGCCAATTGTGTTATTTATTAGTAATGATAAAATTAAGGTCTTTATCAGAGAGATAAGTGGGGCGGTGAAGGGATTGGTTGGTGTAACGGGCTTAAGATTAAGATCTTAAGATTCACACTGTAATGGATTTCCAAGTTTAATCTCTCTGCAATTTTTTCTTTAAAGCGAGAATGACATATTTAGACAAGATATTTCATATGCTTAAATAATCGTCGTGAAAATTGGTGGGGTTTCATCGATTTTTAATTTGAAATATTTACAAAATAAATACGAATTTAAATGTTTTTGTTATTGGTGTTTGGACGAATTTATAGTTGATTGGTGCCTTTCTGGTATGAGACCACCATAGATGAGATGCGATTCATTTGACGAGGACGTTAAGATGAACTAATTCTTCTCAGACATGATTCATTGCTAGTTGGATCCTAATCAGTATAATCTGAACGTCAAGGTCATTGACGGTTTCTATTTTCAATCGTCCTTAGTAAGGTTTTTCTCGGATTCATGGTATTTTTCTTGTGGGGTCCAAGTTCTATAGAACATAAATTCACATTTTGATTGATTGAAATTAGTCAAGAAACTTCGTGATTAATTAAACTTACTTATCTTAAATCACATCAAATTATTGAAGTATTTGGGGTGGCCGATTGGTTAAAATTTGTATTTAAAGGGCATTATGCATTTTTATTCAAACCTTTTAATTATGAGAAAGAAGAAAGGAAAATCAGATATTTTAACGGCTAGTTTGTGAAAAAAGAAAAACCAAACAAACAAAATAAGTATAATTATTGAATTTGTGCCAAATTATGCTTTTAATGTAGATTGTTGGAAAAATGAGAGTGATTTGTGAAATAAACATGACACTCTCTTGTAAACTCTTTTAGGGCTGGTTCAATTATTTCAAGAAAACTAATAGACCTCGAAGATTTGTTCTTCAACCTCAAAGATTGCAATCTATATTCGTGAGCGAGTAATTACTTGAGGTCATATTTAGCCCCCGTCTTGTTTAGCTAAAAAAAAAAAAAAATCAGCTTTTTTTATTAAACTTCAATAAAAATTAATGAAATGTGTGGTTGAAATTTTGATAAAAATTGTATGACATGTAATGCGTAGTTAAAATTAATTATTGACTTTAACTTAAATTTTGATAAACTTTTTTATTAAAGTTGCAAGTCGACATTCGTGTAATTCTTTCCCTATCGATCTGTATTCACTTGTACAAGAACTACGTGCCACAAGTTGTTATATGCGGTTGAGAAGATTAGGGAAAAAGGCACGACACTTTTATTGCAAAAAATATTAATCCAACTACCTCTTCAACTTTTATCAATTGTATTGACAAGGCAGTTGGAAGGATGTCACTATTTCAGCTGCTTAAACCATTTATTTTTATCAATTCGGCGAAATTATCTTTGGATTGGGAGTGACACGTGTTGAATTTTGGGACTAGTTTATGGCTTTAATGATTAATAAAAGAAGATTTAAATATTTATATGCAATTTTGAGCACTCTCACGGTTCACACATTAAAATAGATGGCGTTTAATGTTGAAAATAGAGAATAATTTAATTTTAAAATTAATCATGAAAAATAAATCTTTTTGTTTGCGTGACGTAAAGTTTCAACCTCCTTGTTAGATTAGTAATTTAATAAAAAGTGTTAAGGTTTTGGGATTAATCTTAAAAAAATCAACTTTATTAAGAGGGGTAATTCAAATTCTTATAAATTGATTTATGTTTTCATCTTTATTCGATATGAAATTTTATCATTTGATATGCTCCCACAAGATGGTGGCTCGTTTGAGCAGGTCAATCTTAAAATTTGCGTGCTCAATTTATTTGAGTTAATTGAATCGAATTGCTCGTTGAAACTTAATGGGCTCTGATACCATGTCAATAATTGAAGTTTCATCTTAAAATGTTAACCTTATTAAGAGGAGTAGTCCAAACCATTTATAAATTGGTCTATATTTTCATTTTTATTCGATGTGAGATTCTATCCCTTAACATGTCCTCGCAAGATGGTGGCTCGTTTGAACAGATTAATCTTGAAATTCGTGTACTCAATTTTGGGTTTTAATCGGATCGAATTGCTCGTTGGAGTTTAATGAACTTTGATATCATATTAAGGTTTGCAGTTCCATCTTAAAATGTCAACCTTATTAAGAGGAGTAATCCAAACTCTTATAAATTGATCTATATTTTTATCTTAAAAAGGAAATGAATTTTTCTATAAATATGATCAAAATTTAATATAATATTTTTTTTGATTACTTTCTTAACAAGTACATCCTTTCATATAATAAATATACGATAAATATGCTTATGACAATATAAGGTTTTGTTCTATTATTTTCCTTGTGTGTGTTCAATATGAACAAAATTTGCTTTGACTATTTTCCCCCTTCAAATGTCAGGCACATAATTGAATAGGTTTTGTCGAGTATTCGTTCCATTTATGTCCAAAAGATATTGAAAATCATAATTTAAAAATAAGATTTTTTTTAGTCGAATCTTTATTATTCCACGAAATATATTATTACATATTGTTTTCACATTATGCTGTACATGAGTCATAGGTTAAAGTTGACTGGTGACCCATTTATTTTAGGAGATATATTATCTCATTGGATATATTTCAGTATAAACAAGATCAAAATAAGCATATTTTAGAGTTGTACGAGATTGTCCACCTTAGTAACTCGTCGGGTACTCGCAATTGCCAAATTCTGCGATATTAAAAGAAATATATAATTGATAAAAAATATAACGAACAATTACTAAACACTAAAATGTTGAGTAAGATTAATATCCACAGAGGATTGAGTACTCACTAGGAGATTGAGTAACGACTTTAGCTGCACCACCAAAATCACATGTACCACTTCGTCGAGATTTTTTCTGATAGTAGCTGTTGAATGCATATGATGCATGAGCTTCAAGCGTGTTAGGATCATAACACGTGGAACCCTCTTGGATTGGACGACAATCAGCCCCACCCTCACCACAAGCATAATCTAGCGCTGCTTGCAATTTTTTCTCCCCAGCCTCACTATTCGCTACACACCATGTTTGCCCCACTTCACTCGCTGAAACTGCCCCTGTGGGGAACTCACAGTTGCCAAATTCTACATGATAAAAAATAAACATTGTTTTGGTAAATAAAATAGTAAATATGCTAAAAACATGCATGCAATTCACAATATGCTTTGTATTCAAGAAATTTGATAAAAAAGAGTCAATTTAGTATAAAATGATTAATTACTCACTAGGAGACTCGGTGACCACTTTAGCAGCACCACCAAAATCACAAGTACCACTTCGTCGAGAATTCTTTTGATAATAGCTGTTGAATGCATATGATGCATGTGCCTCAAGTGTGTTAGGATTGTAACATATTGCACCATTCTGAATTGGACTGCAATCAGCCTTACCCTCACCACAAGCATAATCAAGTGCCGCTTGCAATTTTTTCTCCCCGGCCTCGCTATTCGCTACACACCATGTTTGCGCCACCTTACTCATTGAAACATCCCCGGTGGGGGACTCGCAGTTACCAAATTCTACACGATTATATAATTACTAAATTGAAATATTATATTTTTACAATCTATTTCAGGGTTTAATCTAAATGACTTATCCGATGACTTTAAACACGATAATAACTTCACCAATATAAGGAAAATGCTTTAAATTCATGAAATTAAATTAAAATAAAAAACCAAAAATTAACAAAAAGGATCAAATACTCACTAGGAGACTCAGTGACTACTTTGGCTGCACCACCAAAATCACAAGTACCACCTCGTCTAGAATTCTTTTGATAGTAATTATTGAATGCATATGATGCATGGGCCTCAAGTGTGTTAGGTTCGTAACACGTGGCACCTCTCTGAATTGGACCACAATCAGCCATACCTTGACCACAAGCATAATCTAGTGCCTCTTGCAATTTTTTATCCCTGGCCGCGCTATTTGCTACACACCATGTTTGCTCCACCCTACTCATTGAGGCTTCACCGTTGGAGAATTCACAGTTGCCAAATTCTGTGAAATGAAAAAAAAAATTAGGTGATTTTTCATTAAATAAAATAATTAAGACGCTAAAGGACACTAAGAAGAAATTATCTCTATATTGTTTGTTGCAAATGCCGTGCCTATCATTGATTATCAATAATTTAGTATAAAGGATTTTATTACTCACTAGGAGATTCAGTGACTACTTTTCCGGCACCACCAAAATCACATGTACCACTTCGTCGAGAATTTTTCTGATAGTAGCTGTTGAATGCATATGATGCATGGGCCTCAAGTGTGTTAGGTTCGTAACACGTGGCACCTTTCTGAATCGGACCGCAATCAGCCTTGCCCTCACCACAAGCATAATCAAGTGCTGCTTGCAATTTTTGATCCCCAACTGCGCTATTCGCAACACACCATGTTTGTCCCACCTTACTCACAGAGTCTTCACCGGAGGAGAACTCACAGTTGCCAAATTCTTTGAATGAAATAATAAGTATTTTATGATAAATAAAGTTATTAAGATGCTAAATACACACAACGCAATCACAATTTCCATACTCTTTCCTGTAACTCATGAATATTACATGAAAAAAACTTCATATCCATGTAACATATTATTAAGTTGTGACATGCACCAAGTCTTGACCTTAGAGAGCTATATTTCAAATTGTCTTTTCATTTCACAAATATTTTTTGTTTATATTCGGGTATGTAGATGTTCCTTTAGTTAATGATCTATCATTAGACTTCAACTAGGTTAATAACTTCATGCGCAGTATGATAAATATGTTTTGAAGTCGAGAAATTAGTAAAGAAAGGTCGAAATTTAGGATAAAAAGATCAATTACTCACTAGGAGTTTCAGTGACCACTTTAGCTGTACCACCAAAATCACAAGCACCACTTGCTCTAGAATTCTTCTGATAGTAACTATTGAATGCATATGATGCATGAGCTTCAAGCGTGTTAGGATCATAACAAGTGCCACCTTTCTGTATCGGCCTGCAATCAGCTGCACCTTGACCGCAAGCATAATCCAGTGCCTCCTGTAACTTTTTCTGCCCTGCGTCACCCTTGGCCACGCACCATGAAACTTGTGCGCTCGGCGTCACTTGATCTTTGATCCATTCATCCATGGTGCTTTTTGCTTTCTCCAGTGTGAGTGGTATATCATAGACTTTGTCCTGGTTCGGGTAAAACAACCCGAAATTTCTTTCAGAAGTTCGCCCGTCCTTTTGGTTTTCGTTAAACAAAGCAAATATATAGACGTTAAGAGGCTCGTTGGGTCTCAACGGGGTCCCGCCACCAGTGAGAGTTCTACGAACCACATTTCCGTTATACTTGGCCGCATTGGCTATATTTGCACCATTTTCATTTCCATCACCATTTGAAGGCCACCCAGTTTCAGTAACCACCATTTTCAAATCATTGAATCCCAAAGCGTTAATTGATGCGTAAACAGCGTCGAGTTGAGCCTCGAACAAGCTTTTATAAACGAGGCCGTTGTTAGGATCAGTCACGCCTTTGCCATCTTGAAATAAAGCGTAGTCTAACGAAATGGTGTCTGTGTTTGCACTGTAGGCGAAAAATGGGTATGCATTGATCATGAAATAGGAACCAGTTTGTCTGAGAAAATTCAACATGGGCTTGAATACCGGTTCGATCAGGTCCGGTTTGAATGAACCAGAGGAAGGAGGGTAGGACGATTGGAGTATACTTAAAGCTAAAGGGGATGAGACTTTGATTTTTGAAGCGACGTTGTACTTCAAGAGTGATGCATAAATGTTTTTCATGGCTGGTACTAAGGATGGTGGAGTGACTTCGTTACCCACGGCAATGGCTTCGATGAGGGGGAGGTATGGGAGGATATTGTTCCGAACCCACGTATCAGTGAAGGATTGATCAGTTGCAGCGGAGGAGAGTTGTTCATTAATGAGTGCCACCGTGACGGAGATGCCGGAGCCTGAAAGGGCGGAGAGGACAGTGGAGTCGGTGTCGAAGATCTTCACTTTAGTTAGACCTTGCGCTTTGAGGAGTTGCACCACCTGCGGCGGCGATGGGAGGTTGTTAGCCACATGGCCGTAGTTTACCCCGATAGAGCCGGAAGCAACAAGCATGATTAGATTAGACAAGAAAAGAAAAAGGAATGAGAAGAAGAAGGTAGAAGAATGTCCGTCGAATGCCATTCTCAACGGAGCAAGAAATAAGAGAGTTGGTGAAGAAGATAGTTTTTGTATTGTTGCCTTGGGTGAGTTTATATAGAGTTTATATGTCACTTATTCTATCACTTGTTTAATTTGTTTTATAGGAACAATTTTTGCACTTAGTTTGGGATTGGTTATAAGTTATTAAAATTATAAATTGATAAAAAAAAAAGTGATAGATAGTTATTTTGAATTCAACGAAATGTGTGGTTAAAAATAAAATTTGATCAACTTTAATTATAAGTTGATTTAATCCAAACATGCACCTAGTTCACGAATATTACATTATTTGTTGCAGTTATTTATTTATGCTTTGCATATATTGTGAATTGCTATTAATATTAATGCAAATATTGTCGTGAAGGTTAAACATAAAATCGTATTTAAAACCATTCACATCAAATGGGATCATAAAGAGATATTTCGTACACAGATTCACAAAGATTAACTTCATATAATTTCACATGAAAACTCTCAAATATATAAAACTCGTAACAAACAATACTCTCAATATGTTTTTATGTCATATTGACTTGATTGTCGAGTGCGCTTGGCCGTGAGCACACCTCAACGAGATAATGAGTGTGAAAGAATTCATGCAAATGATGCGAAGATTTCTTAACTATCGATTAGTCCTTTAGAATTTGATCGTGAGCACTAAGCAAGTCCTAATTTACAATTTAATGAGTGACAACAATTTCTCCATATAACAAATGACGAAGTGGAAATTGGACAATTTTTTTTCCATGTCTTCCACCTTTTCTCCTATAAGTTGATTTAATCCAAACATGCACCTAGTTCACGAATACTACATTTTTGTTGCAATTATTTATTTATGCTTTGCATATATTGTGAATTGCTAGAAAATATTAATGCAGATATTGTCATGAAGGTTAAACATAAAATTCTATTTAAAGCAATTCACATCAAATGGGATAATAAAGAGATAATCTGTACACAGTTTCACGAAGATTAACTTCATATAATTTCACACGAAAACTCTCAAATATATAAAACTCGTTACAAACAATACTCTCAATATGTTTTTATGTCATATTGACTTGATTGTCGAGTGCGCTTGGCTATGAGCACAACTCGACAAGTTATTGAGCGTGAAAGAAATCATGCAAATGACGCGAAGATTTCTTAACTATCGATTGGTCCTTTAGAATTTGATCGTGAGCACTAAGCAAGACCTAATTTACAAGTTAATGAGTGACAACAATTTCTGCAAAATAAAAAAACGATGAAGTGGAAAATGGACAAAAGAATTTCCATGTCTTCCACCTTTTCTCCCATTTTCAAGTGCACTAACAACTCGTGACATTTTTCGTCAATTAGGAAAAACATTTAATCCTAGTGCGAATGTGGGATGCTTCTCCACTATAAATTCTTTAATACTATATTTCCATATTTGATAAAATTGAACCTATTTTCCCAAGAAGTCTTGTGCCTTTCCGAGTCTTCTTAAGAGCACTTGACAACTAGTAACATGTATATTTGTATAGATAGAGGAGAATTAGAAAACGCGTTACACCCACTGAAATGCCTCTCTAAATAAGGTGGTATGTTTTATTTAATAACAAATTAAATATAATACAAATTTAGGAGGGGCTCAACATGATCTCTAGTTAAAAGTGCAAAAGAGAATTATTTATGTAGATCGAAGACAATATTGAACGCATTAAATAACAAACAAATCAAATTCTTGTTCATTGTCATTTATTAAATTTTGTAGCATACAACAATAATGAGCTACAATTGTGCTATTCTCAACATATTGCGCAAGAAATATTAACTTTCAATGTTGTCAAGTATAATGAAATATTATTTCCAAAATAGTATAATGTTTGGTTATATCAAAATCTGGCAGAATCAAGCTGTTAACACATCTCGATCACTCGTCATCTATCGATATGTCACCTACACACTAACTTATCGTTATAGACAAAAGTCGTCATTTCATAAAAAAGATCGACGATTGTTAGTATATATTGATGGTCAAGTCACCATCGAAAAACAAAAAAATAACTGAATGCAAGGAAGATGAGTGGAATGGAACTTGACTAGGAGTTTGCATGATTACATCTTTGGTGCAAATTAGTTACCCACATATATAGAACGAAATGAGGCATGTAGATAAAGATGGACCATCAAGTTGGATCCAATCCAATATGATTGACCTCAAAGAGTTTGCCAAGAGCTAATGCAGAGCCCTCTTCCACCACGTGGATACCACATATCTCTACTATTATCTCTGGTTGATTTGGCTTGCTTACATGTCTTTCTTATTCCCACGCTGGAAAGGAGTAGTGAACAAGAATTATCTTATCATCCGTGATTGCAGTTGTTCAAGTTCAACTATTTACAACCACTCAGAAATTCCAATTAAATTACTTTCAATGCTGGTGAAGAAATAGAACTTGCGATTTGTTAGATTGTAATGTTGTTCATCATTGAAAACCTTAATCTAATGGTTCGATTAGGTTCGAGTCCGCTGCATAATTAAAAGTTTGTTTAATTTTCAAGATAAATAGAATTTTTTTATTTAGTTCCATTCTCTTTGAAATAATGAAAGATATTTAGTCGTATTTTTTATTTACTAATTTCTGAAATATGCAAGTCGTTTCACTATTGGAAATCATGACATCCTAATTAGTTGAAGGTTGAAATAAGGATGCAACAAGGCACATAAATATTACAAAGAAAACGATTAATGATCTTAAATGTAATTAAAATATGATGCAACCAAAAAGGAAAAAATAAAAACTAGTTAAACATATAACTACTCTAGCGATAGAACAAGTATATTTAGTCATTATTTGGCCTCCATTAAAATTATAATTCATTTTTCTTTCTTTTCTTATCAATCACACATTCTCTAATAAAATAATGTTACACATGATAATCCCAATATTGGGAGTTACCCCGAGCAATCTTTCCGAGGAGTGCAAGTCCCATTTGATGTGTATCCACATGATCTCTTTGGGGTCGTCCCTTCTCGGGCTCGGGCATCCATGGTCCATCAAGTCTTCCTCGAGTTTACAATCGAGACCTCACATCGTGCAAATCCCTAATTTATTAGGACTTGACTTCATGTCAGGACTGATCCTACCCTAGGAAGCAAAGTCCTACTATTAATAATGATATCTCATTCTAAGAGGATTCTACCATCACTGTCTCAATCTTATCCAAACACATGGGTGAAACAAAACCAATTAAATTACAACTTCCAATCATATTAGAACTCCTAGAAATTTCAATATTGTAATCCTATTAGGAATGCACTTCCTATTTCTATATCATTCCAATTCATTATTAAGGTACGTTTTCATATAATTTTCAGTACATATCTTTTCTCAAATTCACTCTCTGATTTAAGTATCGGAGGGGCGACGAGGACACACATTGACGTCTTTGTTTCAGGTACCGAAAGATCTTATTCGTGCTCATTTTCAGTTGTCAAGCTCGGAAGTCAACATGTAATTTTTTTTGTAATATCAACACGTAATCTCAAAATTTTTTCGTCTTTTTTAACCATGCATTTTTCAAAAAAATATTATTCAAACCATTAAAATTTCAAATAATGACGGTTAAACTGGGGCTTAGAGCTCGACTTTAAGCTTACAAAGTCCTCTTTGTCTCCCTTTAAAATAAAATTTCTTTAATTTTTATACTCAATTTTAACTATACATTCACACATAAAATATTTTATACGTAAAATCAAATTTATTTGTCTAATTTTTAATCACACATTCTCCAAAAAATATTTTTTCTACCATCAAACATCGGCAAAGTTTACTTATGATTAGATAAATAAATTATAAAATAAATAACGTTTTCATCTTTAAAAATGTAGAAATAAATAAGTTACTGATATAAAAATTATTTTAACTTTTTAAAACTTAAAAAAAGAGTAAATTGGTCGAAACATCAGACATGTTTGGAGTGCGAAAATACTTTGTTTTTGTTGCTCACTGTGCGTGATATTGGAAGGCTAAACTGAGGATAGTCGGAGAGCGAAAGCAAAGGCAGATCGAAGAATGTCTAGCGCCGGTCAGGATGAAGACAAGAAGCCCGAAGATTCGTCGTCGCACATCAATGTCAAAGTCAAAGGCCAGGTCTGGATCTTTTCTAAATTATTTCCTTTGTATGGTTTATCTTAGGTTTTTTTTTAAATTACTAACACTTATGTGTTTCTGATGGTTTTGATTGTGTTTCTAGATGTCTACTTGTTCTGATGGTTTTGATTGTGTTCTAGGGCTTTAGATTATCCATTTTTAGGGTTAGCCGCTGTGTTTTTGTGGTAAACCATTTATTTATTGGGGATTACTTATTATTTGTTTAGTAGTTTTGATTTATTGCTCAATTATAAAGATTTTTTTTTTCTGCTAAGGGCAAAGAATGTGAGGAAAGAATAAAGTTATCATTTGTTTTTTGTTTTTTTTTTTTTTTTTTTTTT
>CAIGRN010109317.1:0-15729 GCA_903798345.1 Fraxinus anomala | reverse complement strand
CCCTATTGGGGGGTTGCCTGTCGCACCCCCATGTGTACATATGTACCCATAGCACATCCCTTTAAATAATGGTCCCCAAAACAAAAACAATTTCAATTGAACAAAGCAAATATTTGAGACATATCAATAATAGTTTTTGAAGTTTTAAAATAAATAATAAGATAATAAATCTAATTGACAAACATGGATTTATATTTTGTTTGAATTAGTAGTATTGAAATTATATATATAGGTATATTTATTTACTTAGTTTTGGCATCCAATTCGACCTTTGACCCTTATTCTTTTCTGGGTTGATGTTCGGACTGGTTTTTAAAACATTGATGATTTTGACTTGTGACATTTGTGTTACAAAATCAGAATTGTGACTGGATGTTTTTACATTTGTGACTTGAGTGATATATTATTTGTTTCCACTACATACATCAACTGGCTACATTCGGTGGAGGTGTGAAGATAAAAGTTACAATAGATTGTTTGTTCAAGGCCAAGTTAAAGAATATCTATCCTAACTTCCAAAAGGACCCAAGTATTGTCGATAAAGATTTTGATTTGTTGGATGTCATTAATGGTGCACGGGTTGTCCTTTAGTAAAGCTTGGAGCGATGTTGATTATGCTTTTTTGCCTACACCGTCTATATATCATGCACATTGGATTCTTATGCAGCTCAACATAAAAAATCGTGTAATATACATGTTCAATTTAAGCTACAAGAGCTATAGGAATAAGATAGTTCTTATTAGAATCTAACCAATCATGAAAATTATCTTGCACCTGATGAAACTTGTTTGGAAGACCTATCTGATGATCATGACAATGCTCCCATGGAGTTGCAGACAAACATAGTTGCCAACATTCCTCGTCAGTAGAATGTATATGTTTGTTTCTTGACTTATTACTGCATTCCAATTTTAATGTTTTGATTGTTTATAACATATTACTTTTTAACTTTATTCAGCCGTGGTTGTGGAATCTTCATGATTAAATACGCATAATACTTACTTAACAATGATCTTGCAAACATGCGGATGAAAGTTAATGCTATTGGAGCTAGGCTAAACATAGATTCCTTGCTGTTTAAATATTGGTAGATCAGACAGGTCACAAAGCGAGAGAGAAAGAAGGGAACTGAATGATTGATGTTTTCATGTTTTTCAAACTCTAGTGTCTTGATAGATTAATAGTTGATGGGTTACTGTATTTTTTATTGGAGATTAGTTTAGTTGTAGACAAAAATTTGTAATGTCTATGACTTTGGGGTTCATGTTCATTTGAGTGATACAGTTGTTTTAGTTTATTCATGTTGCTGGTGAAATTTACTTCACTTTGAGGTTATTTGCTTTTCAGCATGTTGTATATAGTTTATCATTGTCACACACACACACACACACACACACACATATATATATATATATATATATATATATATCTTTTGAACTATTATTTGTTATAGGTCATAGGTCAATGGTCACATTTCACTGATTTAAGATCACAGTTTGCATTCTGAATTTATAATAGTTACCAACTATGCATGTATAATTCCCAAATCACATGTTACAATTCAAATGTAACATGTCACATATTACATGTCACATGTCATAGTATAGTCTGCATCGATAACAGGTTGATGAGCACATTTACTCCTCTCACTCTGCATTGATAACAGATCACACTTTACAAGTATAAACTTTAAAATGTTACAGATCACCAGTTAAAGGTCACAAGTCACATTCTACATTGTCACAAATATACTTTGTGAATTGTTATCTTCTATAGGTTACAGATTACTGGTCACATTACACATCTCTAGTCACAGATAATAGATTGATGGTCACAATTCATATGCTAAATTTGTAACAATTCATATGTTAAATTTGTAACAGAAACAACTTCACATATATAGTTCCCAGATTACATGTTAAAATTCAAATGTAACATGTCACATATTATAAGTCACACGTCATTGGTCGCATACCACAAGCTGCATTGATAATAGGTCATTAACCACATATACAACTCTCATTTTGCATCGATAGCAGGAAATACTTTCAAACGGTGGAAAACTCTTTGGTCACAAAATGCTTATAGAAATCATAATAACAAGTATAATCGTTGCAGTCACATGTTGGCAAATATAATATTAAAGTTCATGATAATAGGACACATTACTTGAACATTTTGAAGAACAACATATATGACAGATCACAAAATTTAACTACAGATCACATCATCGACAATACAAGATCTAGAGAGCATCTATATATCACATAATTAAGAGATGATTTACTATCACATCTTATTTAACTTATAAACTTACAGATTCATGATAACATATAGTGCATTCAGTTACATACCAAACTACTAGAACAATTCACAAAATACATTAGTGTGTGACTTCAAAGTAGTCACACACTAAGGACAGACTAGAGGTCATAGAATTACGAATAAGGTCACATTATCTAATATTGAATTTTATAGATCACATTTAGAGTCTAAAATAATGAATTAATTTACATACTATGAAACCAACCTATATAAGCCTAATCCATACAATGAATTACATTTATAGACATTAATGTTGCAATTTACGAAGTATCATGGAAAAGTAGATAATTATAGTTAAGACTATAATAAAAATCAATTAAGGTCACATATCTATACGAAATTAGGTAATCGAAATCATTGTTTAGAAGAACAATGTTTCTATTGTCTACATCTTAGAAAGCCAAAATCTGGAAACGATACACAATACTTCAATTAACAATTCCATGAACGAAATCAGAACTTTGTAAATTACTACTGTAAATCTATAGAACTGGTGGGCATCGAAATATAACGGAAGCTCACTAAATTGTGACTTCAAACCAGAAAATTAGCACATGAAGATGAAGATTGTGATGACATTTTGATTGAATGAAAATATAATTCTCCGTGGAAGGTGATCGGCGATCGTGGTTTTCTGTCGAGGTGTTTGGAAAGAGAATTTGGTTGAAATATAATAAAATCCTCTGTTTTAGGAAGTGATAAAGATTTAAACCAATTTAATAAATTATCCATTTCAGTTTTTTTAAAGTCAAAATAAATGCAATATAAATAAAATGAATATATTATTAAAACATCTTTACAATTTTATTTATGACCTGAATTTTTAAAGAAATCCTTAAGTGCCAATATTGAAAGTGTATTCTTAAAGTATGGTATATATGAATTTTTCCCTCGTTCTTTTTGGTTGGGGTAGGAGGTAGGGTTTTAAAGGTGGCTGTCTATTCTTACAAAAACTAATGGACCCAATGGCCCACACTTTTAACACCTCTAATCGGGATGCTAACGAGATGAGGTAGATACATATTCTACAATGCTTCAGTTAAAGGTTAATGCTTAATTCACATTATAAATCTTTTTGCCACATCATCAGCCGACAAATAAAAACTGAAACCAGATAACCAACTGTCAAACTGAATAGTGTACTTTTATGGTACATATTTCATTTTCCTTGATAACATAAAGATGCATAATCCGCAGTAAATAGAAGTAGAAGGGGAAACAGACAAGTTCAAGTAAAAGTTGATTACAGGGGAAGTTCACCACTGTCTGCAATCACAACTTTGCTTTTGGGTGTTCCACTTTGGTTGCCTTCAGCTTCGACCTTATACACCACATCCATTCCAGACAGCACCTTTCCAAATACAACATGACGACCATCCAACCTGTTGAACATCGAGAAACTTTTGTTAGATTTTCAGGCTAAAGAGAAGCAGCAGACTGGAGATCCGAAAATGGATGAAAGTTTTCTTAATAAAGCCCTAGTCAATAAGAAATGACATTAAAGCAGCAGGATCAGAAATTATATAGTTACCAGCTGGTCGTCACAGTTGTGATGAAAAACTGTGAACCATTAGTGTCCTGCCCAGCATTTGCCATAGACAAAAGCCCTGAAAATTGGACAAAAATAATAAGATGACACAAAGAATAAATGCTTTCACACAGTGAAACTCAGACATCTGAATTCATGGGAGTGATATGGTATTAGGGAAGGGGAGGTTCTGGGGGCACATGCAGTTCTCCTACCAGGTCCAGTATGTTTGATTTTGAAATTTTCATCAGCAAACTTCTCCCCGTAAATTGATTCCCCACCTCTTCCATCACCAAGAGTAAAGTCCCCGCCTTGAAGCATGAAGCTGGGGATTATTCTGTGGAAAGAGCTTCCTTTGTAATGAAGAGGCTTCCCACTCTTTCCAGTACCTTTCTCCCCTGAATGCATAAAAAAATGTTTGTGATTCTGGTTTGTGAAGGTGAACGCTAAGGCAGCCAAAAAATCATACTAGCATAAAACTTTGTGTGATATAGTAACAGATTAAAGCAATAAATCCATTCATCTATCCCCTTGTGATTCAGAATAGTGCTAGCCACTGGGATAAAAAACATGGCCAAAGCTGAGGTGATTGTACCTGTACACAAAGCTCTGAAATTTTCTGCAAGAGATAGTAAGTGGTGAAATTAATTCCCGAAACATCAAATGTTAAACGAGCTCTTTATCAAAATTCATCTAATAAAACCACACTACCTGCTGTCTTCGGAACAGTTTTTCCAAAGAGACCCATAACAATACGCCCTGAAACAGAGAGTGCATTTGATATATTAGGATATATAAAACTACAAAACCTAGCGAAAAAAAATTAGATCACAAGAATCTATCACTAAATTTAAAAATTAAAGGCAGTCCTAAATTGGAAGTCATGGGACGAGAATTCATTTTTCCTATGCTAGCCCTTGATAAAAAATTCAGACAAAGGAAAATCATGACATTTGCAATGGTAAACACACTACGCAACAATAATTATCCGCCTGACTTGTATCACTCCCAACAGTTACCTAGCCACGTTTCAAATAAATGAGTTAGTACGAGGAATCATTCAAAATATTTATTAAAATTATTTCGGATGGAAAAAGGTTCCTATTTAGACACCATACACTCTGACACCTAAGAATCACATTGATTTCTCTTCTCTTCATCAACTCACATGCTTATATTTTAACTGGCAGTTTTGTTTGTAAAGATGACCTAGCAGAATCCAAAAGGGTTCAAATAATTAGACTGGAAACTTTATTCAAGCTTGGAACCAGTGAAGGATTGCTCCTGTAATTGATTATATATTCCAGACAATTTCAGGTTACAGGAAAGCAGCCGATATCGTTACCCTTTCTTTTTTTTTGGGGGTCTCTGTCTCACTTCCTGGTAATGCATACAAAGTCTTGTGCCAAAGTACCAGAAAACAAGAGATGAGTTTTCTCCAATCGAGGAAGAATGAGGCCGGCAATATAAGGATCATGGAAAGATGAGAGAAGGATTTGGATCTTTGTGTTTTAGCATGTCAGTCAAGGGATTTTGGTACATTTCAGCTCTTAATGATTTCCAGAATGTTGGGGATTAAAATGGATTAAGTGATGATTTTTTGGTAATTCCAAGTTTCTTGGAATTGATCTAGTTATCAATTATTAGTTTCCAATTTGGAAATAAATACTGGAAAAATATGGCAATATAAGACTACATAAATCATATGAAGATTTGATTTTTGAAAAAGTTCAGTTTTGTAGAAATTTTTGTATCTTTTGAAGTCTTCTGGATCTTGTGATGCAAATCCAGCACCAGATGTGATATCTATCGGGAGCTTGGAATGTTCGGAATTCTTCAGGATCCTATTCTCTCTTCTTCCAAAAAGGTTAACAATGTTTCCTGGCAGTATTCGCAAACAGCTAAACAACTTGAATCGTTAATTTTCTCTCTTGCACAAAAATCTTAAAGCAATCAAGGATAAGAACCTCTCCACATCAGTTTGACAAGAAATACCACTTCCTCATTCTGCTAATAAGATGGCCAACTTCGCTGACACACATTACCCGCATAAACAAAACTTGAACGTCACAAATTCCAGATGCACAAGCCAAAAGGAGAAAACTTTCCAGGTTCTTTTACAATGAAAAGAAGTGTTCAATGAAAGTCCTCAAATTATAAAGCGGTATCATAAAAATATTTTTAATAGTGTGTCAACAACTCCCTTGGGAGTTTATTGAATAAAACACATTTTGAGATTAAGAGCATACCAGCTGGTTTTCCTGCAATCTCAACATCAAAATAAACCTTGTGGGTCACTTCCTTCAAATCTTCTTTTGATTTCTTTGCCTGCACTTCGAAACACAATGAATCATTCATAACAATCTCTCATTCTTTCAGTAAGATAACAAATTTAGGCACCATCTGGAAATGAAAAGGCTACTAAAAAGAGACAGTCATTTTCTTTGCAAAGTGAAGAGACAAAATCTGATCTGAAGACATTTCAAGCTCACATAATAACACGTTGTGGAACACAATTTTGCTTCATAATAGGTTCCTAACAATTGATCCCAGTATCCAGCATTCCTTGTAATCATTTTTTTTTTTTTTTTTTTTGGCAGCTAGTCCCAGAATTCTGTATTAATACAATTGAATCGACAAACTAGTCTTTTCAACATTTTTTTCTAGCTTCAAAATTTTATTCAGATCAATCGCCAAACTGGCAACCAAATTGATTTCGAGTAATTCTGTCCTCAGATCGACTCTATCAAAACCAGATCGGAAAACAAAATACGCTAATAACAGTAAGATCCTACAGTTATTCCATTTCCTAATTCAAGTCACTGAATTTCATAGCAATCAAATTTACAGAAAATCAAATATCATTCCAATCGCAACCAAGAAACATCAAAAAAGAAAAATTCTTCTGCTAAAACAAGAACCTGAGTGGCAACAAGGCTGAGGAAGAGTATAAGGCCGAAAAGTAGTAGCTGCTGCGACCAATATCTCGCCATTTTCGTCTCTTTTATAAGATCCAACTCTTAAAGTGAACTAATCAAAACCAATGACTGTGAGTAGGAGTGCTGCGAGGGTTTTTATGAGTGTGTGGGCTCTATGGGTATTGCCCAATGGTGAATTGACACGTACGGCTATGACGTGTTTCAGGCCGATTCAATTGGATGAGAATGTTGGGCCTCTATGTCGACTAGGCGGGCCTTGCCCAGCTCCACTTGTTATTTTAGATCTAGAACCAGACTGGTTTAGTTCTATTTGAAGTTTACAATAAATTTGATAATTAACAAAAAATCTAATTAATGCTACGAATAAAATGTCTTTTTTTTATATTAGGGAAATTTGCAGTCAAAGTATCAAACCTTTCATTTAATTGCAGATTTTGCCTAAATCTTTTATTTGTACCATTCGAGGTACCAAATCTTTAAAAAAATTGCAGCTCCAATCCAGATTGACAGTTTCTGTCTATTTGACTACCAAGATCGTTAGTTGACCTCAAAAATGAAAAAAATTAATAATTTTCACCAAATCGACAAGGACAATTATTACACATTTTTTCTTTAAAATCAAAAAACGTTGGTTACTCTTCATTTCATCATCCATTATGGAACCTACGAAAACCTACGAAGATGAGGATGACAAATACGAAGAAGAAGATGATCTTCCATATTCGAGGCTCTCTTCCCCAACTTGTATATGGTAAGTGTGCTCCCTGGAATTCTCATTTACGATATGAAATTTTGCTAGTTCAAGCCGTGCGTATAGATTGTCTTCTTGTACTGGAAAATGTGAAAATGTTGAGAGATTTGATAATTTGAGAGTTAATATACTGTGTAAGAGCTTATTCTGTACATGTGCATTGCTCGAACTAAAAATGGTTAGGGCTTGATTTTATTTTGTTTTCATTTTTTTAGGGGAAAATACATAGTATTTTAACATATGCCTATATCATGGTGGAATTTTATTTAGAAAGATGTGAAATTTTGTGTACAAGTATGATAAAGTAAGTTATCTAAACTATGTCGACCTTGTTTTTTCAACAAACTTCTTCTTGACAATGACATGAAGATGTTGAGATATTCTGGTAAAAACAGATATATGTACAAGATGGAGAATAAGAGATTGAGTGAAGCATCATTCAGTTGGTCAAAGATTCAGATTTCAAGAATGAAAATGTTTATGTGGTTGATTTTGAGATTGGTGAGTAGTGGGTCAATGTTGAAAAGTTTAGTGTACATGATGAACCAGTGGATGAGAAGTAACCATGCTATGCTATTGAGATTTATGATGATTCATTAGAAGGTGATCACTTGTACATAGATGATGAAGTAGATGACATGGAAGGAGATGAAGTAGCTGATACTGGTAAAGCATATGTTGATCAAACAGAGGTAGAGGTTGGGAAAATAGAGGTTGATTTAACTGGGGCTGAACCAATGGTTGGTGTGAATTTTGACGGTATTTTTGAAGCAAACTTACCTAGCGTGCAGACTGGTGAAATTGATGTGTTGTTTGCTGAACTAGAGGTGCATGTTGTTGAAACTGATATGCATCATGGTCAATCAGAGGTGAGGCTGTTGAACCTGATGCGCAGCATTTTCAATCAGAGGTGCAGGCTGGACAAACTGATGTTGAACTAAAGCAACCAGAGCACACAAAGCAAACTGAACCACATATTGAACCAGAGCAAACTGAATCACATATTGACACTGAAATAGATCATCATGTTGAGCAAGAAGACCATATATCTGATGTGCAAGTAGATTCCATAAATGATGAATATGAATAGGGTTTTCTTTTTAGGAATTCAATTAGTTGGAGTATGAGCAGGAAGAAAATATACACATGGATGACAATAATGAAAACACATATTTCAGGTTGAGTGAAGGTTTTGATATTGACATAGATAGTGGAAGGGGTGAGCAAGAAGATGAGGCAGTTCCTCAAAAAGAAGTTGGAATATATTATAACGACTCAGATGAGTTTAGGAGCTTACCCAGTGACAATGAGGGTGAGGGATCATTTGCCAAAAGGATGAATGAGTGCTGGTTTAACCCTGCAACTGATATGGATGATCCAAAGTTCAAGTTAGGTAATGCATTTGTCATAAATACTTAGTTATTTATTTTAAAATGTGATTGACAACATGGTTTATTCATTTCTTACACAAATGAAATTTGACAATGTCAAGATTCTGAGGTCTGCAATAGTTCAGTACTCAGTTAAAAGTTCTAAGCAACTCAGATATGTGAAAAATATGAAGACACAGTTGAGAGTTAGATGTCAAGATAACTGCCCTGGGGTTCTATATGCATACCAACAATTAGACAACGGTCTTAGAATTAACACATTCAGAGATGAGCACACATGTATCATGGTGTGACAAAATAAAAGGAGTTAATATAGGTTATTTGGCAAAAAAATAAATAAAAAAGTTTAGATCTGATCATAATATTCTAATGAGCAGTTTTGTGGAAATTGTGAAAGAAGATTGCATGTATGATATTTCAAAGCTTTGACTCTACAGGACAAGATTTAAATGTGCAGAAGTGGTTCATCAGATTGTAGCTAGACAGTACAAAATTTTATTGGATTATGGAGAGGAGTTAAAGAGAATAAATCCTGATAGTACATTGCAGATTGAAGGTTCATGTCCTACTTTTAAGAGATTGTATATATGTTTAGGGTTTGTAATGAAGGTTTTAAGGCTGTGTGTAGGCCAGTAGTTGAGTTGAATGGTTTCTTCATAAAGTTTGTACAAGGTAGGCAGTTGTTGGCATTGATGGTGAGAACTGTATGTTCCCTATAACATGGGCAGTTGTAGATGCTGAGAACAAAACAAATTGGCAATGGTTCATACAGTTGTTGGTTGATGACATAGGGATGTACAATCCTAGAGCATGGAAATTCCTTTTCGATAAACAAAACGGTTTGGTGGATTGTATAAGTCAATTCTGTGAAGGGGCTGAGCACATGTGTTGTGCTAGACATTTATACAACAATTTCACTTTGGTACACAAAGGCCTGACCCTTAAGAATTTATTTTGGGTTGCAGCAAGGGCAACAACTATGCCAAAGTGGAGGAATGCAATGAATGAGTTGAAAGATGTTAATGAAAAAGTTTACAGTTACAGCTGGTTCAATGAAAACCCACATTCCCAATGGAGCAGATCACATTTTCAAGAGCATTCCAAATGTGATATTCTTTTGATTAACTTGTGCGAGGTATTCAATTCTTCCATTGCTGTAGCTAGAGAGAAGCCCATTATCTCAATGCTAAAGAAAATAAAACATCAGCAAATGAAAAGAATAAATACAAAAGGAAATCAACACAGAGGTAGGATCAGCATTTGGGCTAAGAGTAATGAAAATCATTGAGAAGGCTAAGGGTGAGGCGATTTACTTGAAGGCAGACTATACATGTAGTCATAAGTTTGAGATAACCAGCAGAGATGCATTGAGGTGGAGTGTTGATTTGACAATACATGAATGTACATGCAGAAAATGGCAGCTGACTGGAATACTATGTCCCCATGCAATATCAAGCATGCTTTCAAGGGATATATGCATATATGACTATATTGATCTATGTTGTCGCAAGGAAACATACCTCATGTGTTATTCTCCCAGTGATCCAACCTATGTTAGGACCTGAGCTATGTTCAAAGCTGGGAAAGCACCATCTGAATCAACTGCAGAAAAAAAAAGGTAGGCGTACCCAATAAAAATGAGAAAAAGGTCACAGACTGAGCCACCTGTAAGAATTAAGAGAGGGAACGACTGGCATGAAGATAACGTGTAAACGATGTGGGGGATCTGGACATAATAAAAGAAGCTATAAGGGACTACTGTCTGGTGAAGCTAGTTTACAACAAGAATCACAACCAAGCACGTAACCTAAGTCTCAACAAGATACACAGTCAATTGCATCAAAAGGGAAGAAAAGAGCACCATAAAAAATAACTTCACAGCACAGATGAAGAAGTCCAAGAATCAAGGATCCATATCTTCAATATGATGTGTTTTCTCCTTTATAGTTTTGTTGGGAAGTGAACTTATTTTGTGAATATTATGATTTTATAAATTAAACTTCAATGATTTTGCAAATGCTGTATATTTTGAAATGTGGACTGGAAACATATGTAGCAAATGTTGTGATATTGTAAAGTGGCCTGGAATTTTGAATGGAATAGTCACATATGTTGTTCTGGGCTGTTGAAGTTGAATTCCTTACATTACACTCTTCTTTCATTAGGTTTTTAAATTGTTTTAATCAAATATCGAGTGCGGGCAATTAGGAATTATGTAAAAGCTTTGGTACTTCTTATGCAACAATCATCAAATTTTTGATATTGTTAATGCAACCATCACCAAAGGTTTGGCACTGTAACTCAACTATAACAAAAGGTATGGTACTTTCACTAAAACTATAACAAAAGGTTTGGTACATTTGATACACAATATACAAAACGTTTGTAGTGTGTTATGAACTTTAATTTCTCATTTAACAAAAGTTAGAAATAGAAATGTGAAAGTTAATACCAGCAATAATACAAAAAGTGGCACTTCATTCCAAGAAATAGGTACAACACAACCACAGTTTACATCCACATTTCACAACATATAACACAAAACTCCCAACGCCTAAACACTAAACCTAAATTTCAGAAGCTAAAAGCGCCCATCCCACAAACCCATCTTACATACCTAGTTACAAACCCATTTTACAAACACTCCACACACAAAGCCGAACAACCAAATCTTCCACACATTTGGTCTTGTTGCTTGGAGGGTGCTAATTTCAGCTTCAATTTCCCACCTAGCCGGTAATAGACTTGGAACCTGCTCCATAGATCTCTCACACATAGGAGGGCCACACCACACAGAAAAGGTGTATCCATCTACATCTTGGCATCGGGGATAAGTGATAAATCTTCTTCTTGGGTTTAGGTCCATCCTTGAGGTTAGTGCGGGGGAACCACATTTGCATACATTCATCTCCATACATGCTTATTTTTTTGACTAACTGTGGGAGAGAGAAGTATATTAATAGTGATTAAAATGGAGGAAAAATAAACAGTAAAGTGCAATAATAGAAAGTGAAAGTGTGCAATGCCCTTGTCTATTTGGTAAAAATTATTAACTTTTTTTTTTGGGTCAACTAACGACTTTGGTAGTCGAATAGACGGAAACCATCAATCTGGTCTGGAGCTGCGATTTTTTTAAAGGTTTGGTACCCCCGCGTGGCACAAACAAAATGTTTGGACAAAGTTTGCAACTAAATAAAATATTTGGTATCTTAGCTGCAATTTTCCCTTTATATTATGAAGAACAATAATAAAATAAATTTAAAAATTAAAATATAATGTTATATAGGAAATAAGTTTAAAACGAATAGAAACGAAATACGTCAATTTGGTCCATGAACTTCCCTCGGTGTATGACTTGGTCCTTTTTTTGTCTAATTTACATCGTTTGACTTCTAATTTCATCCAATTGATCATGTATGATCTTCCATCATTATTTAATGGTCTGAATCAACTTTTGGATCTTCACAATTTATTCCCTAAACTTTGAAAATCCTCATTTTTCACAAGTTTTCGTTCATTCCTTCCAATTCCACTTTCACATTGAGTTTTACCTAACAAATAATAAATACACGAGATTAAACTATAATTCATCAAAAGTACTCCCAAATATTTAGATTTAAATGCTTAGATGAATAAAATACACTTATCACTTGACACTACTCATTGTTATATGATCCTTCCTACTTTGGCCAAAATAGGCCGAATCAATTGGGAGAGTATCACAAGATTTCATGGAAAGTGTGATATGGATCAGGTCTATGACCACATGTATCATCTCAATACCAAGTACTCGAAGTTGCAAGATTTCAAGCTCGCTCAACCATCCAATGCTTTAGAAGTATTTGTTGTATCGACCTAAATTTTATAATTTAAATCGCTACCAAATTTATTTATTTCAACAGTGTAAGTATATGAAATTAACAGGCATAATTTAATTAATAGAAACCAAATAAATATTAAAAACCATGCATATTGCATCTATTAGATAAATAATAAAATTTTAATTCCACTAATAAAACATAGCTTAAATTTATAAATAAAAATTCCTATGAAATAAACTAAGAAATTGCTTAAATTAAAAATGTCTTATTACATCGAATTATTTTATTGAGTCCCATGAATCCAAACACAATGACCTCACTTCATCGCCGCCATTCCATAACTCGTTTTAATTTGTGAGAAGTAGAGAAAATGGTGAGTATTTGGGAATACTCAGTAGGATATGAATATTTTATGCAATCCCGAATAAAAATATTAAATCATGTGTCAAAAATATCATACCGTCATATTTTATCTTTAGATACCAGTAATAACTCAATAAATATCATATATTTGGTACCGAATGACCATAACATACATATCATAATCATCTCATAACATAACTTTCATTAGCATAATATTTATTAACATGAAGAAATAAATTAAATGGGACAAACCACTTGCACCTCATAATCCTATCTTATTAGATCAAATAACGTTTTTGCAAGATAAAATTCAAATTCACGTTCCAAACTTTATTTTTCTGCGTCTACTTTTGTCCCGTGTATATGCCTATGTATTTTTGTTTGTACCTTTCACCATCATGTCATACATACATATACACACACAGGCAATAATGACCTAATCTAATAGAGTTTGTTTGTGTTTAGAAGTGGGAACCGTGCACCACAAGATGGTGGATAAGAATTGGGTAAGCAAAAATTTTCTTATTGAAATTGGGACATGTGATTTCCAATCAAAGTGTACTTTTAATTGAAATACCATTTCTAATTAAAAAAGAAATAGTTTTACATTTATATAACAAAATACACGTGTGAAATCAATAAACAAACTTAAATAAATTTCTAATTATTGACAACTTCTTTGAATTACATCATTTTGAATCTACCTTATTTGAATTAACTTTTTTTCGAGTCTAATATATATGACTAATTAAGAGCTATCCAACGAACCCAATATTGATATACTTATTATTGCTCTATAAAAATTTAAATTTTGACCCAAATAAAATTGAATTAATACATATATCACTTTAATCTCCCAAGTTTTTAGAATATAAAATATAACACCTCGAATAATTTAATTATATTCTATGAAATTTTCGTGGCTCCACAATCTCCCCCTTTAAAATATTTTTGTCCTAAAAAATTTACCTTGACTTAATCGAAGATTTCTGGATACTTGATTTTTAGCTAATCTTCTTTCTCCCAAGTTTACTCGTCAGTCCATGATTTCACCATTGAAGTTTGACCAGGGAAACCTCTTTATTTCTTAATTGGTGCACTTTTCTATCCAAAATCATCGCTGAGATTTTATCATATGATAAGTCTTTTTGTACCTCAAATGTCTGATAATTTACTATATGTTAAGGATCATAAATATATTTTCTAATCATCGAAACGTGGAACACATTATGCATTGCTACGAGTTCGGGTGGTAAGGCTAGTCGGTAAGCCACACTACCAATCATTTCAAGAATTTCTAATGGTCCAATGAACTGTGGTCTCAACTTTCCCTTCTTACCAAATCTTAATGCACCCTTCATTGGTGCTACCTTTAGGAAAACTTTATCACCTACTTCAAATTTCAAATCCTTTCTTCTACCATCTGCATAACTTTTCTGTTCATCTTATGTTGTCTTTATTCTTGCGCTAATCTTGTCAAATGCTTCAATAGTTCGTTCAACTATGTCAGGATCCAAAATTATATTCTCTCCAACCTCGTTCCAATGGATATGAGATCTGCACTTCCTATCATAAAGAGCTTCATATGGGGTCATGTCTATAGTAGCCTGAAAGCTATTGTTGTAAGCAAACTCTACTAATGGCGGATGTGTCTCCTAACTACCACCAAGATCTAAAACACATGCCCTCAACATATCTTCAAGAGTTTGAATAGTTCTTTCTGATTGTCCAGTTTCATCCCCATGGCAACCTGCAAACTTTTCCAAAATTTCAATGTGAACCTGGGGTCTCTATCAGAAACAATGGTGACTAGAACTCCATGCAATCTGACTATCTCTCTGATATATAACTGTGTGAGCTGTTCCATATTAAAATTAACTTTGATTGGTAGAAAATTAGCTGATTTCGTCAAACGATTAAAAACTACCCAAATAGCATTGTGACCTCTTGCTAATCTTGGAAAGCCTACCACAAACATCACTATGTGTTCCTATTTCCATTCTGGAATATCCAATGGTTTTAGTAGTCTTGGTGGTCTTTGATGTTCTGCCTTAACCTGCTGACAGACAATACATTTCTCCACGAACAGACCAATTTCTCTTTTCATGTTTCTCTAGTCGAGATACATTTTCGTACTGCCTGGATGTGCAGCATACGGGGTGGAGTGTGCTTCTTTCAATATCTCATTTCTTATACTTTCATCTTTAGGTACACATAATCCTCCTTTAAAAGTTAGTGCTTTATCTGCAGATACTTCAAATCCTTTACGTTTGTTTGTACCAACCTCATTCCTAATCTTCTGCTGAAATGTATCCTTATCCTATGCTTCCTTGATTTAATCTCGAAGAGTAGGTTGAATCATACACTCTTATTCTTGTTGTAGTTTGAGTTGGCGGTATGATGACTTCCAATCTCAGTTTCTCAAAGTCTTTTATCAAGTGTTCCTGCACCGTGGGTAAAACTACTAACTGCGATCATGTCTTCCTACTTAAGGCATCTGCAACTACGTAGCCTCACCCAGATGGTAAAGAATTGTACAATCATAATCTTTCACTAACTCCAACCATCTCCTCTGTCTCATATTCAGTTCCTTCTGTGTGAAGAAATATT
>CAIGRN010109313.1:0-12012 GCA_903798345.1 Fraxinus anomala | reverse complement strand
GTTTTAAGCCCATAAAAAATAATTCGTTTAAAAATTTTTACAAAACATTTACGTGATGATCAGTAGAGGAAAATGAATTATTCATTTGATTAATAATTTATCTCTAGGAATTTCCACTAATAAATAGTTATTCTATCCAATAAATTGATATAATTATTCTTAATGTGTAAAATGTGGAGTTTTTAACACCAAAGCATTGTTATAAAATATATAAAAACATCCGTATGGTGATTATTCGAACCTGGGTTGCTTATGTGAAATGCCATGCAGATGACTATTGTGAAAACTAGGTTATTCATTAAATCTTTGTAATCAAATTTATTTGAACTTAATATCTTGAATCTTTGGCCTTTTAAATAACTTTTAGATTGGGCTTTCTTTACCTTAAATGGGTCCAGCCTATAAAATTCAGGATTTTACATTCCTCACACCTTAAAAAATATTTCTTCATCAAAATTACCTTAAATTAAACAAACTGCGTTGGATACTTGGCTTTCATTTTTACTTTTGTTTCCCAAGTAAGCTCTTCTATCCCGTGATGTCGTTACTGAACATTGACCAATGGAATTTTCTTAGTCCTTAATTTGTGTACCTTTCTCTCTATTATAGCAACGGGAACTTCTTCGTAAGATAGATCTTTTTGAACATCTAATATTTGATAATTCACCACATGACCTGGATTGTGCACATATTTTCTTATCATAGACACATGAAACACATCATGCACAATAGAAAGTTTGGGTAGTCGAGCTAACCAATGCTCTACATTACCAACCTTATCAAGAATTTCGAAAGGTCCTATTTAACACGATCCCAACTTGCCTTTCTTACCAAACCTTAGTACACCCTTCATAGGTGACACTTTCAAGAAGACAATTCACCAATTCAAAATTCAGGTCTTTTCTTTGATTGTTTGCACAACTCTTTTGTCGATCCTGGACTGCTTTTATATGATTTGAAATCTTATCGACTGCTAAAATTGTTCGTTCGATGATTTCTTGACTCGAAATTCTCTTCTCATCAACTTCATCCTAATAAATCGGTGATCTACATTTTCTACCATAGATAGCCTTGAATGGTGCTATATCAATGATAGACTAGAAACTTTTGTTATAGGCAAATTCTACTAAAAGCAAGTATGACTCCCAACTTCCTCCAAGTCTAATACAAAAGCATGCAACATAGCTTCCAATATCTGAATAGTTCTTTCAAATTGAACATCTGACTAAGAGTGGTAAACTGTGCTAAAATTCAATTTTGTTCCCAATACTTTATGTAAGCTTTTCCAGTTTTTAGAGGTAAACTTCAAGTCTTTATCTGAAATAGTGGATATTGAGACTCCATGCAATCTGACTCTCTCTAGTGTATTGCTCTGCCAGCTGATCCATACTAAACGTCATTTTCACTGGCAGAAAGTGAGATGTCTTCGTCAATCAACCAATAATTACCCAAATGGTGTTATTTTCCTTAACCGACTTTAGGACACCTACTACAAAATCCATCAAAATATGTTCCCATTTTGATTCCGGTATTTCCAGGGGATTTAATAATCCTAAGGTTCTTTGATGGGCCGCTTTCACTTGTTGACAAACCATACATTTACATAAAAATTCCAATACTTCTTTTCGTATCCTCCACCAAAATATATCTCGAAGGTCTCGATACATCTTGTAACATCGGGATGAGCGGCATACGGGTAGAGTGAGTTTCTTCTAGAATTTACTTTCTCAATTCCTCGTTCTTAGGCACACAAAGCGTTTATTTGAACTTTAATGTCTTATCTGACAATGCCTCAAAATCTTTTCTCTTATCTGATCCAACCTCACTACTAATTTCTGGATAAATGGATCCTTATCTTGCACTTCAACAATTTGATCTTTAAGATATGGTCGAATCATCAAAATAGCTATATGAGTTGTAATTTGATTTACAGAAGCAACAACCTCAATTTTCTTCTTCTCAAACTCTTTAACCATCTAATTTTGATATGACATCAAAAATGCCAACTGACCTCATCCTACTTAACCACATTAACTTTAACAGAATGGTAAAGTATAGTGCAGCCATAGTCCTTTACCAGTTTAAACCATCTCTTTTGCTTCAAATTCAATTCCTTTTGGGTAAAGACAGATTTGAGACTCTTATGATATGTATAAATCTCACACTTGCTTCTATATATATAGTATTGCCATAACTTCAATGTGTGAATCACTACCACAAGTTCGAGGTCATGCGTCGATTAATTTTGCTCATGTTATTTTAATTTTCTTGAAGCATAAGCAACAACCTTTCCATCCTGCATTAGGACACACCCTAAGCCTTGTTCAGATGCACCACTGTAGAACACAAAAACCTTCGATCCTTTTGGAATTGTTAACATTGGTGTCGTGAACAATCGTCATTTTGACTGTTGGAAGCTCTATTCACACTTATCCAACAAATGAAAGTTTACTCCTTTTCGAGTTAATTGGGTCATTGGTCTATCTATCTTAGAGAAGCCTTCAATGATTCTTCGATAATAGCCAGCTAAACATAGAAAACTTCGAACGTCGTCCACATTAGCTGGTCTGTTCCACTTAGTTACAACCTCTACTTTAACTGGGTCAACTTCAATCCCATAACTAGTAACTATGTGACCAAGAAACCCTATTCGGTCGAGCCAAAATTCACATTTCTTGAACTTGGCATATAACATTTTCTTTCTTAAAGTCTCTAACAACATTATAAGATGTTCTTTATGCTGATCTTTGTCTTGCGAATATATCAAAATATCATCAATAAAGACTATGAAAAATTGATCCAAATTTGATGAAACACTCTAACCATTAAATTCATAAACGCTGCTGGAGCGATGGTTAGACCAAAAGTATCACAATAAATTCATAGTTGTCATACCTAGTCCGAAAAGTTGACTTTGGTATATTACTTGACTTAATCTTTAATTGATGATACCTCGGTCGTAAATCAATTTTAGAGATACCTTTGCTCCTTTCAAGTGGTGAAAACAAATCTTCTATTCTCGATAGAGGATATTTTTCTAAACAAACAACACACGTGCTCTCACTAGAAAACACTGGGTCAAATAAACCCATTATCTAACAACTCCTGAATCTGGACTTTTAATTCTTCTAATTCTTTTAGTGTCATTCAATATGGTGCTTTGGATATTGGTGTTGCTCCAGGAACCATGTCTATCGTAAACTCGATTTGCCTATTTGGCGGTGTACACAGAAGATTTTTTGGAAATACATCTTCAAATTCTTGCACTACCCTTCACTCATCATATATTCTTGGTATTGTGTTCCCAAAACATTAACCAGAAATCCTTAACTCATTTTTTTCTCCAAATGTTTTTAGCACCGAGATTCCTTGTGTTTTAGGTTTGGTCTTTAATCCAAGGAAGAAATTTTTTTTCTTTCCCTGGAGTTTTAAAAGACACTTTCTTTTATCGACAATGAATGGTGGCATTATTACAACCCAATCAATCTATGCCTAAAATTACGTCAAAGTCTTTCATGTCTATAATGA
Source organism: Fraxinus anomala (assembly GCA_903798345.1). Taxonomy (NCBI): domain Eukaryota; kingdom Viridiplantae; phylum Streptophyta; class Magnoliopsida; order Lamiales; family Oleaceae; genus Fraxinus; species Fraxinus anomala. Next base: position 8,484 of record CAIGRN010109313.1, on the reverse strand, counting down.
ATAGATTTGCTTCAAACATTCTTTCTTCAAGTTCCATTTGAACCGACTTAGCTATCTTATTTGTATTTAGCACCCTACCTAAAGGAATGCTAACTTCTAATAAGCTTGGGAAAAGAACTTCTTGGTAACTTCTTCTTTGAACTGATTCCAAGTCAAAGTCTCTTGTTGAGCCTCAGTCCTAGTTCAAGACATTGATTCCCACCAATGACTTGTTGCTCTCGTGAACATAAACTCCGTGCACTCTACTTTTTTTGCATCATTGGCATCTATAAGTTGGAAAATTCATCCTAAATTTCGCAGCCATTCCTCGACAGCTAACTGATCACCCCACTATTGAAAGAAGGTGGTTTATACCTTTTGAAAGTTTTCACAATCGAAGCTTGAGTCAAGGTAGCTACATGGTTCGCTTGCGAGGCTTACCTTCTAAGCTCTTGCACTGCTTGCAACAAATCTCTTATTAAAAGTTTGGTTATGCCATTTCCTTTAGACAATAAAATAAGTTTCCATCCATTAGACATGCACGCCACCAATTCAAGAATGAAATTTTAAAATAAAAACGCATAACTCTATTTACAATCTAAAACCCCAAACTTAAGAAAATTTACGTGTCACTTGAACTTAATTGAAATTGCAAAGAAAAAAATAATGATCGATATTATTCTTATTTATTTATTTATTTTATTTTCCTATGTATAGGTATTCTACTTCCTCCTCTCAATCTTCATCGGGATCCTCTTCGAAGTCTTTCTCCAGGTCCTATTCGGTGTCTTCTTCTACCGCTTCCTTGATAACTCCTACTTGTTGGTTTACCTCATTAATCCCAAATGGTTGAGTTACCTCATCGTCTGACGTCACTCCTTAATCTGAATTGGAATGTGAGATTGCTTCCCCAAGGTGGGTTTCCTAATATTCTATAAGAGCATAATCTACATATTCTATATCATGAGGATTCACAATACATAGTTATCACAACCCAATACATATTTTTTTCCCAAGTTCCAAACATTATTGGAAACAAATGATTTAAGATAGATAATTTTGATTTGTTAAATGACAAAACTAAAATGGAGGTTTAAAATGAATGAGCGCGTACATTAACGGAGTTAAATTCAGCAACGCGCTACCCAACGGTCATGCTTATTTTGGGAATTTATCGGATTCATAAATCTATGAAATTTTTAAAATATTTTCTAAACTCTTCCAAGTATAACATAAAAAAATTTCTAAAATTTCTAAAATCATTAAGGCGCCCAAATGGACACTCAGTCATGTAACAAAAACTGTTTTCGGGTACACTGAACACGGTGGACAGAAAACAGCATAACTTATCCTATCGACCTTCAATTGACTTGGTTCCAAAGCCAATAGATAGAGGATTCATAGGGGTTTCAAACACCACTAGTTTTGTCCAAAACTTCAAAGAATTCTGATCGGGATGATGCTACAAAGTTCAGACAGTAAACTGAAAATTATTGTTTACAAGTCTAAAGTTTAATCTTAACTTCTTTAGCAACTTTAATTATTTGCTTAAACCAATTGAAAATCTCAATGTTCATACCATGAAAAGAACTAGGAAGTTTTAATGTAAGATAAACAAACATCTTTTAGAAATTAAACATAAGTTGCATAGCTAGTAAGAACTAGAAACTCTTTAAATGTGACTAATGAAACACCTTTCTCCCTTCGGATCCTCCGCAATCCATGTGAATTCCACTTCTTCGACCATCCTTTAATCTGAAAAATTTGTCAACATGGAAGGTATGAGTTTTAAGTTCAGTAGGACTAATATCACTTGGTGTACCATTTTGGTCTTAAACATATATACAAAGTGATATGAAATAACTTAACATTTCACGTAGATGAATACCTATAAATTCATGATTCCGAAGAATCCATGGGGATTGGAAAGCAGTTATGGCCATACATAAACCTCTTTGTCCATAGCTACAAAAATTCTAACACACATTACAGGGAATGATCACTCCTAAAAGCAGCTATGATCAACTATACGATAACACCAGACGCGGATGAGGACTTTTTTGGGTTATTAGGTAAGAGGAAAGGAAGAAGACTCTACCTCTGCCCCTTTATCGTCACAACTATATAAACACTTTCTTGTTCCTATTANATGATCAACTATACGATAACACCAGACGCGGATGAGGACTTTTTTGGGTTATTAGGTAAGAGGAAAGGAAGAAGACTCTACCTCTGCCCCTTTATCGTCACAACTATATAAACACTTTCTTGTTCCTATTAACAAAACATCCCCTTTTTCTTCGCTCTTCCAGAACAGGTACAGAAATGGGTGCTTTTTCTACGTAGTTTACCTTAGTTACTGGGGGGTTTTGGGGACGACCTATGTGGGGCACCATTTGGGTATGGAATGCTCATTTAACCTCTATATTCATCTCATTCCTTATTTATCTGGGTGCACTATGTTTTCAAAAGCTTTCCGTCGAACCGGCTCATATTTCATATATATATATATATATAATGAACGAAGAGGGTAAATACTTAACATCACCTACCTTGATTCTCTTGAAATATGAAGGAACAAAATATGTAGAAGCCTTTTTCCTTCACACCCTTACTATTCCTTTGGGCTTAACTTAATAAAAGAGAGAGATTTTTGAAAGAAAAATAAAAGCAAAATTCAGATTTGAGGAGAGAGGTGGAAAAAAAAGAATTTCCTCTTCTCGTAACCTCCCTTTTTAATGAAAAACTAAATGGGAGAGTTATATAAGTATTAACCTTGTTAAATTGAGTGTTTAAGTAGAAATTTAAAGAGTTTTAAGTCTATAAAAATAATTCCTATAAAATATTTATAAAATATTTACATGATGAATAATAGAGGAAAATGAATTATTCATATGATTTATAACCTATTTCTACGAATGTCTACTAATAAAACAATTATTTAATCCAATTAACTTGATATAATTGTTCTTTATGTGCAAAATGAGGAACTTTTAACTCCAAAACGTTTTTATAAAATATTTTATAAAAATATCTACATAGTGATTTGAACCTAGGTTGCCTATATTAAATATCGTGTAGATGACCATTGTGGCAATCCAATTATTCATTAAATCTTTGTAATCAAATTTATTTAAAATTAAATGTTTAAATCTTTGGGCTTTTAAATAATTTATGGCTTGGGATTTCATTACCTTAAATTGGTCAAGACTCCACAGCGCGTTTCTTAAATGAGCTATACCAACCAACTTAAGAATATTAAATTCAGGACTTTACATTAATTTTAGTCAAGATCCTTCTTTTGATGCATTCAATTTTGGTAATTCTGTTTTAGAGCTTGTTTCTACCCTCTTGGTGATGTCTAAACCCAATGCTTTGAATTTAGTTAATACTCAATTATTGAGTTTTTGCTCTAAGTTGGGATGGCAGAGGTTAATAATATTTTTAGTTGGAATTTTGATGGAGAAGATTGTTTGTGTTTTTTGGAGAGTTGAAGTTTATTCCTTACAGTAAAATTTGTTATCAAGTGGAGAATCTTTAAAGTTTATTTATTGTAGTGAAATCCATATCAAGGTGAAATTTGCTAGAATTAGGGGGGTGTGACCTGAATTCTACTTTGAAAATAATTTGAAGTTATAATTAAAGTCGACTTAAAAAGAAATCCTTTTGGAATGTTACTTTGGAATCCTATTCGAAATCTATTTGAAATTCTATTTGAAGCCCATTTGGGAGTTAAGAATTTGAAGATGGCCACTCACCTGGCGCTCGAGCAACCGACTTATCCGGGTCCAATTTGACTTCACGTTTTAACACGGTTTAGCATTCTATTTCATATATAACTCTACTTTTTGAGTTGGACATCCCCTATACATATTGTAAATAATAATATCTAGCCCCCGTTTGGCCCCCATTATTCCCCATTAAATTATAATTTATTTTTCTTTCTTTTCTTATCAACCACACATTCTCCAATTCGGGCAGAATATATAGGTCTGAACTTCATACATGTAGTTTTACATACATCTCTAATTGAAGCGACTCAACTGATTTGTGTTTTGCAAATTATAATCTATTGCAGAATTATATGAAGAAGAACACAGATATGGCGTGGAAAACTAATCCATCATTTAGATGCAAAAATACAATAGTCTCGGTTTAGCAATTTCGTAAAATTAATTAAAACATTCAAAAGCAAATAAGAAAAAACAACTCCCTCATTTTTCTGATCTCTTTTGACTTGTTGGAGAAGTGAAATCAAACCCTCGATCTTGACTTTATCCCCACTTCGCTATTGTATTTGGCAGCAACCACTACTTGGATTAAGAATCACTAATCTTAACTTAAGCCAATTAGCTTAATCTTTAAAAAGAATTATATCACTCACGCCAGGGTTTGTTCTCTTCGTATATGATTGAAGAACATGAGTTTTGCTTCTAGAGATTGAGTTGAATCTTCTGCCGGTTAGAATTTGCTAAAGTGGGTTAGAATGACTTTGAACATCAAGCTACATGTTCACTAAGAGTGTGAAAATTTCTTCTCAAAGCTAGTTCGATCCTTAATGTCCCTCTTTACTTATATAAAGATTTCCACAAGGCCCCGAACATCTTTTACTTGAAATAATGTTGTTATACACGGTAAGAATCACATAAGATATTGTTGATACAGTCAATAATTAAATTAAGGAAAGATTTTTAAATTAATATAATCTTTCATTCTTTTAATTATTTAACCAATCAACTCTATCCAAGATGGTAAGTAAATATTTCTGTATATGTTGTTTTAAGGTAAGTAAAAGTTGCACCTTATTTAGATTTTAAAAACCCTAAAAAATCGTAGCCAAATTTTACCGACCCATAGCACCCAATCAGTTCTGACAAGCTAGCTTACCTGTCTTTGGATTTCACTTTTACACATGATTTGGTACATGTTTGGACATTAAAAATCATTCTAATGTAAGCAAGCCAATAAATAAAAGACCATATTTTTACTTATATATATTTAGTTATTCATTGTATTTTAAATTAAATTAGACAAATTGTCAATACAAATTTTTTTTATTCTTTTTCCGTATTATAATAAAATCTCAATTCTCTGCAAATTATTTTGTATGTGTGTTTGTGATCAATTATTTTGTATTAACAGAGCAATTCTATCTCATCAAGATAGGCGGTAGCTCATTACAGCTCATCAAGGAAGGTAGCTCACCATTGGAAGCATGCAAACAATGTCACTGACCCAGCTATCAGTTAGACATTTAGATTAGCTAATTCATTATATGTGTACAACTTGTATTGGTTTGTACAGTTGAATTAGTTAGAGTGAGTTAGTTTGTTGATTTCATTTTCTCTATTTATATACAACTCTTTTAATGCACGGTGTAATTTTGTTCCTTGAGGCAATACAATTGAATTCTTTCGTGCTTCAATCCTTCAATTGGTATCAGAGCAATGTGTGCTTCTATATTTGATTATTTACAAATCAATTGAATTTCTGTTCTCTTCTCTTGTGATCAAATTCATTTGGCAAGTTATGGCATCAGCAGTGAATGCACCAAGCCAGAACAATTCCACATCATTAAGCAATTCTGCCATTGATGATGGATCTAGCCCTTACTACATTCATCATTCAGACAACTCGTGGCTTGTGCTTGTGTCACAACCTCTGACTGATGACAATTATGCTTTATGGAGTCGAACCATGGTGATCGCTCTATCCGTGAAAAACAAACTTGGTTTTATTAATAGATCATTGTCCAGGCCTGAAGATAATGGTGGTCAGCTTAATAATTGGATTCGTAGTAACAATATGGTCATCTCGCGGATTCTCAACTCAATTTCTAAGGAGATCTCAGAAAGTGTCATTTATTCTGAATATGCACATGATATATGGATTGATTTGAAGGAAATGTTTCAGTAGGAGAATGGACCTTACATATTCCAATTGAAACATGAGATGATGAATCTAACTCAGGGTCAGTCATCTATTGGTGTCTATTTCACCAAATTAAAAACAATCTGGGAAGAACTCAGTAATTATAGACCAATATATTCTTGTGGAAAGTATGTTTGTTGTGGCAATAAGAAGATTTCAGAGCATTACTAGACAAAGTATGTTATGTTGTTTTTAATGAGGCTGAATGATACATTTGCTCAAGTCAGGGGGCTATTGTTGCTTATGAACCCCATACCTCCCATCAATAAGGTATTTTCCCTTGTTTCTCAAGAAGAACATCAAAGAAATATAAACATTTCCAGTAACTCTAATGCTGGAGGTTCTATGGCATTTTATACTAAATCCGATCCTAAGAAAGGTAGCTCAGGGTAGACATATAACAAGTTTCAAATGAAGGAAAGACTCATGTGTACTTACTGTGGACAGGCAAGTCATGCAGTGGATAAATGTTACAAATTACACAGATATCCTCCTGTTACAAGATGAGGCAGAAATCTGGTTTCGCTAATCATTCAGGAAGTAATCAGTCAAGGCATGTTGCTGCTAATCAGGTTGTTTCTGAATCTAATTCAGAGCAAGTACAGAGTAATGCAGGAGATTTCATGCAATCTTTGAACTATAATCAATATTAGCAATTAATGAATATGTGGAGCAATCATCTAGCTGTTGCAAAGGTTAACATATGGACTGATGAACACTACAATTAGGTGTCAGGTACTTCCTTCTCTATTGCTTTAAATCTATGTTTAAATTTGCCTAAGCATTGAGTGGTGGATTCTGGGGCAACCAGCCATATATGCTTAAGTCAATCAACTTTCTGTACTATGAAACCTGTTAAGAATTCTTGTGTTACTTTGCCAAATCATAAGAGAATTCCAGTAAACTTCATTGGAACAGGGAAATTTGGCCATAATCTGATGCTTAAAGATGTGTTATATGTGCCACAATTTAAATTCAACCTAATATCAGTTAGCTCATTAACCAAGGATCCTTACATTGATGTTAGATTCTTTGCTAACACACTTGTTATCTATGATATACACAACCAAAAGATGATTGGCAAGGGTAAAAGAATTGCTAGTTTATACATAATGAATGATTTCTCATCTGATTCAGTACAAGGTAATAGAAGAAACATTTTGGTTGATGATGTTTGTGTTTCAATTTCATCAACTGTAATAAAGTGAATGCTCATACATGGCATCACAGATTAGGCCATTTGTCTTTTCAGAATTTAGCATTATTAAAAGATCAATTTCATTTGAGTTGTGATAATTATTGAAACTGCAACTCAATCCCTTGTAATGTTTGTCCATTGGCAAAACGAAGAAGACTTCCTTTTGTCTCAAATAATCATTTATTTGTCAATGCTTTTGACTTGATACACTGTGACACTTGGGGACCTTATCATGTTCATTCTCACTCTGGATACAAGTATTTTTCTTACTTTGGTAGATAATTGCACGCAGTTCACATGGGTATATCTCGTGTAACACAAATCAGAAGTCAGCTACATCATTCCCAGATTCTTTAAGATAATTGAGCCTCAATTTCAAAGGGTTATAAAGAAGTTCAGATCAGACAATGCACCAGAGTTAAAATTTACTAATTTCTTTCATTCTAAAGGAGTCATTCATCAATTTACTTATGTTGAAAGGCTTGAACAAAATTCAATAATTGAGAGAAAACATCAGCATTTGCTTAATGTTGCTAGAGCATTGTATTTTCAGGCACAAGTTCCTATTCAGCTTTGGAGTGAATGTGTATTAACTGCAACTTTTCTTATTAACAGAACTTCATCCTCCATTTTACTAAATAAAAGTCCATTATCTCTCCTGTCTAATACTCTTATAGATTAGAGTCAAATCAAAGTGTTTGGAAGTCTATGCTTTGCATCCACTCTGCCATCTAGTCGAACAAAATTTACTCCTAGAGCTAGAGCTCGTGTCTTTATAGATGAGGATCTGCCACTAGGGACAGAGCCCGAACGAGAGTTTTTCGCCAAACTCTTGGTCTTTTCTGTTGAACGAGAGTTTGACTTTGTGAAAGTAATTTTCATTCTGCCTTTGTTGGATAACTTCTTTAGTGGTGGGACCAGTTGAGTTTTACCACTTTTTGTTTGGGCTCTGATCGCACGGAATAGTTCAGCAAGTGTCTCTTCAAGATGAGTCATGGTTTGCTTTGCTTGTTCATTTGTCATTGTTGACGTAGTGGTTGAAAGTTGAAAATTCTGAGATCAAAAGATGAGAGGACAAGAAGGTCCCACTAGGCGTGCAAAGAAAATTGTACGACGGATTTCGTGTATTAAAATACAGAAATCGTTACAAATTTGTATTTTTAATAAATACAAATAGATGGGAACCTTCTTGTAATTGCAAAATTACAAAATCCTCTGATTAATGATCTGAACGTTTGAAGACGATGGGTCACGTGACTTGAATCCTAGACTTCGAGATTTGTGGAGGATTGAATTTTGGAGCTTGGATTTGCACTCCGAAACTTTGGACTTGATCTTGATTTAATTCAACGAAGACTTTGATCTTCTTGGGCTTG
>CAIGRN010109312.1:0-12321 GCA_903798345.1 Fraxinus anomala | reverse complement strand
ATTAAAAAGACACCCATAACAGAGATGACAAGACTAATAAACAGAAATATGCAGCTGAAAAGTGAAAGTGCCATACAAATTTATAAGGAGACTATTTAATAATTTGTATTCTTGGATTATCTCTTCTTCATCTAGAGGCTCTTCCAGCGTAAAATTTTCTTTGTCCAACACCGATTCAACCTAAAGGTAAGAAAGAAAATATGAAAAAATTACTAACAGGAAAATGACAAAGGAGGAAAACGTAAACCATAATTAATTATGAAAAAACCCACCACAAAAGAGATAATTATCAACAAAATTGAAACACAATTAAATAAAACATCTAGTCCTGACATATATAGAAGCACAAATCAATTGATCCAAGTTAGTGTTGGTCCACTGAGTATTTAGTACAGCATAAAGTTGACTTGTTTATCTCCAAACCAATCTCAAACAAATTATTTTGCAGAGTTAAAAATGAGTTCAGTTTGATTAACTTTGTTATTTGCATGTTACTTTATTTATCAATCCTTTATTAGCTTAACTCATTTCTAATAAGATAAGCTTGAACGAGCCATGGATGAGCCAATCTCAGGTAAAGTTCAACTGGCTCAATCATTTTACAACCCTAGACACATATCATAAACAAATTTAATCAAGTAAATGATAAATGCTATATACGAAACCAAATTCAAATCCAGAAGTACATCGGGAATAAAACAAAAATGAAACATAAAATAAATAAATAATAATAATAATAAAAGAAAATAGAGTTCACCTCAAAGGCAGCATTGAGATTAAGGTTTGCACATACAATAACAAACTTTTAGCAAATAAAAGATTATTCAAAAATACTTTCCATAACGATATAATTATTTTTTAAGTGAACAGAGAAGGTAGAGTGATAGACAGTAAAAAAAATAAAGATGGAAAAATGTCTGCAAGTTGGCGTTTGTTTGGCCGTATAGTTAGCATCCCCCCCACCCACCATAATAGATTCGATAACCAGCTACCAAAGAAGAAATTTGATTTCCTGAGTCAGTCATGGCAAATACATCAAAACCTGTACAGACTATAATGTCCAACGCCGTCAGCTGCAATAGGAATTCGGCTTATAAATTATTCACCAAACCCCTAATATCACTATCGAGAATCAACTCATCATTTACATTACGAATAATAACAGCAAAAATCAATGTAGAAGGTAAGAAACTTGAGTTGGGTAAGCATAAGTTACCTTTTTGTCCCGTGACAAGAACAGAACTTATGGACCTATCAATTGGTATTAATGAGGAGAGTGATGCATTTATTTTTAAAACACATCATTGCATTTTTTAGTCAAATACGTTGAAGAGAAGATCAAGCAGTAATATTTCTCAACACACCGAAAGAGACATTTATCTAATAACAAGAATCATTAATTCCATGAGAAAGCAATATATACTGATTCCATTTAATACCAATTACAAAACTTGTAGAAATATATGACCCACTTAAAAAATATACATTAACATAATAACCCCTTATATTTTGTAAGTTTGATGTCACAAAATGCCTTCCTAAAACTCATGAGAAAATATAATACATTCATCATTTGCGGATATCAACATTCATCAGAGAATGTCATCTTGGATATCAAAAAGTAAATTGTATCAATGCATCAATGTCACAAATGCAACATAATTCTGAGAAAAATGGCAAGGTTGTACTTGGAATGACCTCATTATGTTAAACCTTAAGCAAATTCTTTCTGGGGAAAAAAGCTTCCACTTGAGGAAAATAAATAATTCTCTTGTAATACAGCATATATTTTAATTAACTTAGGGATTCACAACATGAATTATCCCTAAAATAAAATCATATAGAATTTGTCACATAGCTCAAGGATACACGATGTAGAAAAAGTGGAAGAAAATTAAATATTTATGAGTACCTCCGAATATTAACATTGAGTTTCAACCCTGTGATTGCTCCTTCTGCAAAGTGAAACAATTCCTCATGCTTCACCTGCTCAATAGATACTCATTTGTCAGCTACTTAACCTGGCATAAGATTTCAAATGGTACTAAAGGCAACTCCAAGATTGTGTGTGCTGAGATAAAAACACTAAATGAAGGGTAATTGATTTTTTATATAGCCCGAAAAAAATAATAAAAGTTAATGAAATTAGTGCTATCAAAAAGTCAAAAGATTGATTATACAATAATTTATTTACAAGAAAAATACACGTGAAAGTTGAAGATCAAAGATATGCACGCGTCTTACAAACCTTTCCAAACCATCGAGAAGTAGAGAAATATTATAATGAACTTGATCCTTTTACCACGAATTCCAGTAAAGCACGATCCAATTTGATTAATATTCTAATTTTTGCTTTAGTTGCATTCCAGTCTTTCATTTCCTTTATTCAACTATAATAACCAAACCAACTAAACTTCTAAATTCTAATTTCTATAACTAGTTTTTGAGCTTGCCACATACACCAAAATGGAAACAAATATTTCATTTGAACATCCAAACAAAAGGTTCAAAAGGACAAACACATAGCCCAAAAACCCCCTAATTCTAAGACAATATTTCCTCATCACTGGTGGACTTAAATAACACACTTAATCGAAAATTTAAAAACGCACATCTGATTTCAGCAACTGTAGAGTTTTTGGATTTTAAGAAAAGAAGAAGCGAACACGATATCATCGTTTGAAATTTGGGAGACCGGGTTCCAATCATATGAAAAAATGAAGAAGCTACAAAGAAAAATTGTTCACCAAAGGGAATACCGAATGACTGAATCGTAGAGAATAACAAACTGTGAAAATAATCTGTGATTTTGTTACTATGGTTTGATTTCAAATGGGCAGTAAGAACAACGATGGAGAGAAAGTGAAAGTGGATCTGAGAAGTAGAGAGAGAAAACAAAATAGGGGAAAATAAGATCTGAGGAAATCCAAATAGAAAATAGAGGCAAAATTAAACAACAAATAGTAAAGAAATAAGACGAAATGACAAATCTTGAATGATTGTGTAAAGACAGGAGTAAAGAGGCTTGTGTGGAGAAATGGAGAAACCATGTCTTGTGAGAAGAAAACTATATAGTGCTTGGGGGAAAAAATGAAAAAGGTAAAATTAGTATATATGACATCAACATGACACAAAGATGATGCCTTATGAATAGTAACAAACTTTGCTCTTTTATATATTGTAAGGATATACAACAAAATGTTCAACATAAGTCATGCATTTGGAATTAGATAATCATCCCAAAACACGTTATAACTTATTTAGCTTATAAGCTGCATGGTCCACAATTATGAAAATTTTGATCCACACAATTTGCAAGGTCCCTATGTTACAAAGAAATCTACATTTTTTGCTAATCAAGCTCTAAGATCACAAGCTGCAAGTTTCTTTACAAAATAATCTGTTGGGTTAACATCTGTACATATAAGTTATAACTTGATGCCATGGTCCATAATCCGTTACGCGGGCTTGACTTGGCTCGATTCCTTTACCTTTGAACTGGATCCTCCAATTTTTGCAGCCCTCATATTAGATTATCGAACAGGTATCTTAACAGGAAATAGCAGCCTGTGTTCTTAAAAGTATTATCATGATCCAAAAAATTTATGGAAGCAAACATCGTCCCTAAATCAAATGGTAAATGGAGCATTAATCAATTTTATCCCTGCACGCAAATTAAGAATTATATGAAATCTAGGGCACATTTGATGTGAATTTTCTAGGATAGATTTTGTGAAAAATTAATCTTTTGGGGACCGTGGGACTAAAAAGCAGGAAAAATTAAGAATACACGTGAACAATTATATTACTCGCATGGTGCATGATTAAAAATAAATTTGGAGAAAAATAAATTTTTAATGAAAATTTTACCATACAAGTTTCGAGTTGATTTTGATTTGAGTCCATCATAGCTATTTTTTTTTATCGCATGAGGCAGTGTATTGTTTATGTTCTAATTCATAATCGACAAAACTACGAAAGAATATCACTATTTCAAGTTGGTGACACCTCTCGACTTCACTATAATATAATATAATATTTTTCTTTTGTAATTGATTCATAACCAACCAGATAGTGCCCAAAACGAAATAATGAACAGTAAATTCTAATGGCCGCATTGAAAATAAATTATTTTGCTTTACAAGATGTAATTGTTGCTCTCCGAATAATTTTTTATTTTTTATTTTTTTGGCCAAGAAACTAAAAAATAACGGATTTGGAGGTGAGCCCAAGCAAAGAGCGTCCTTAGTTAAAGTAGCCCACGGCTTGATGGGCTTGGATCCTTTTGTTAGTAAAATTGATACAAATCACACTTAAATTGGACATTTAACCATTATAGCACTCAGATTTTGATAATGCTAAAATAAATGGTAGCCTTCGAAAATGCGCCGACACAAATTTATGACTCGTTCTTGTTAAGTACTCGATCTTGACCCATTGAACGCTTGTGTGAATGACAACTACTGTCTCTATAATATCACACTCGAGTCCTTCACGAATAAAGGGCATCCTCTAAAATCATAGAAGGAAAAAGGAACCCAACAATTTCACGAAGTCAACTATGAAAGAAATGTCAAGACAAGGGTAAATAATGTACAACCATCTAGAAATATTTTAAGGTATTTAAGAGAATTTAAACAATAAAAATATTCAATAATTAAGATAAGCAATGAAAATGCCCCTCGTAAAATTCCACAGGCATCAACATACTGCGCTTTACCCATTTATCTCTGTCAATCTATAAGGTTTTGTTTGGGAAAAATAGGGTAAAAATTTTTGTTTGGGAAAATAGGGTAAAAATTGTTTTTATTTAGTAATGTGAACTACCATTATTGATAGTCGAAGTTTAATACGTTGGTGAATTTTTAGTGATGGCATTGAAAATTTAGACCCTTTTTTAAGAACCCTTTTAGTAGATTATTGCTAATGCGATGCGACTTCAACTTCGACTACCATCACCCGTTTATATTAGGCAAAATTAGATAGCGGAACATGTCATAAGAAATTATGGAAGAATGTTGTATAGATTCTTGAAATATTATTTTAAAATGTTGATTTTAACGTGGCCCATGTGGAGTCAGATGACCTCATAGATATTTTTGAATTTTTTTTTTTTCACTTTTTTTCCCGTTTGGACGAGTTTTTTCCTTCCATTTTTTGCCACCCAATTTCTATCGAGCCCCAAATCTCATTATTATCTCAATCTTATGTTTATCAATTTTATCAAATAATAGCATTTTTCTACTGAGTTTATTTGCACCGATATCGACGACCGACGATAGAATTGGAGATTCAACTATTGAATGATTTTTCAACTTTGTATATTTTTGAAGATGTATTTGATAATTCGAAATAAGAAAATGTGATACACGATCATTTTTCATTAATTCTAACTCAATTTTCAAGAATACCTGGCTCCACCACGATGAGGTCGTGGCCTGTTTTTGTTAAATTAGTTATGCTAGTTGAACCCGAATACGCGATAAATTGTCTAGGTTCAAGTCCCTAATTAATACGCACTCAATTTGATCCTAAAAAAAGTTGGTTAATGGGTCCCAAGCCATACCGACCCGAAAATCAGTTGTATGTGTATGTATCTTAAGGGACTAAATTCAGTGGGCGGCGGCGGCGGTGGCGGCTTGAAGTTTTAACTGTTTGGTCAGCCTTACCAGAACTGGATGGGGGCACGTGAGTGCAGCCTTGGAGATTGAAATATCTTTAACTACTATTCAGTATTCATAACTTCTTTGCTTACTTTTTCAATTTAAGTTTTGAGAATGTTACGGCCACGTCTTTTTCCTCCCACATTTTTAATGAATAAAATATATGATTAAAAAATAATAAAAAAATGGTGAGTCGTGTGATTGAAAATTAATTTAGTGAAAAAAAATTAAGTTCCTTTTTAACAACGTGCACGTAAAGAATGTGTTGAAAATGTTAATTATATAAAAAAATTATTCAATCTGACAAAGTAAATATTCAATTGAAGTGATTCAACGTTAGACTTAATGTATCACTTGACACGTAGAGACATGAAACTTAGAGCATAACGTTTTAGGCATACGATTCTATTTCTTGACAAATAAATAAATAAATTTAATGTATATATTTGAAATAAATGCCTTTTCATTTTCAAAATTAACCTATTTACCTTAGTATTTGGAGTAAAAAAATTATGAAATAATTATTTATTCTCGTGTAGTCACTAGTCAACCATCACACTCGTCATTTCTTTTTCATATTTCTATGGTGCAATTTGCACCGTGCAAAATAATAAACTAAAATACGTGTGAAGTAATAATATAAAATATGTTCATATACATCATGAATTGTGCAAGATTGACCCCCTCAAATCAACTTGGTCCCACTAAGATGTCCAAACGCGAGTCCCGCTAGCATCAAATATTATTTTAACGTAAGATTTTTTACAATTAATTAATAAGAATGTGCCAACATGTGATTCCTAATATTTAACGGACCAAATTACGGGATATCGCTATTCCCACGGTCCCGTTTGGCCCCCAATACTTGAAATTATAATTTTTGTAATAGTATTTTTTTTTTTTGAAAAATATGTAGTTGAGAAAGAAGGAAATGTTTCCGATTACATTTAATATTATTTTATTAAAAAATGTGTGATTGATAAATAAAAAATTATAATTTTAATGGAATCAAACTTGGCTAATACCATTTCCATACCACTATTTGATGGTATTACACATAATCCATGCTTGCTCCAAAAAATATAAATGTCAAAAAATAAAATAAAAACTCGACCAGCTTTGTTACAGTCCGGTTTACAGTTAGCAAGAATTTATGGATTCCTTTGCTTCTCTTTTGCTTGAAGAAAACCTTGACGTTTCTTCTGTTTCACACAATGGAAGGTGGAATTCAATTCAAATATATTCTAATTAGATTTCAAAACTTGGATTTAATTTGTCATTCAAACTCGACTCGAAATGTTGATAGAGATATATTTTAAGACGTATATGTGATGGCGAAACTAGGGTAACATAAATTTTTTTAATACCGAACTGATACATAGAAAAAAAAAGAATTCATCAAAAACATTTGTTTACCTAAATATGCTTGGCGTTGGCCACCCAAGCCTGCCCCTCTTCACTTTGCGTCTCTGCCCCCTGCGTATATGGTGTTTATGGATGTCGGAAATGTATTATTTTGTTCTCATTAAATTCTTGAAGTGTGAATTTGACAAAGTTTTAATACTATAAAAATTCGAGTTTACTTTGAAATTGAGTCCATGCATGATTGAGTTAGACAACTAATGTTCTAGGGGAAGGATAACGTACGCGAATATAGTAGGTTTCATCCTTCTAAAACTTGCTATTAAAGAAAGATAATTGCATGTGCCTACTATTTTGAGATATCCATGAAGGCTAATGAGTCAAGTGGATTTCGAAATTCTACTTAAATTTTCATCTTGAATATATTTATTGAAGACGAAGAAAAATTATTATTAGTCAACTACGACTAATATAAAAATATCTCCCTTTGACAATGTACTCACACTTTAATCGTGATTAAATTTGTCTTAATGACGTTCTAATTATCTTATTATTCTTGTAAGAATTCTTTTTTTCCAACCATATCATTTTGTAATTGATTAAGTCGTCCAAAGAATGGAATATCTTAAGTCAACCATTATTCACTTGAAAATGAACCAAAAGCCGTTTTCCTAACTTTCCCTCTCTTTTTTTCTTTTCTTTTTTTTCTTTCCAAAAAGAAATCCACTATAAGAACCCCTTTACCTAATTGTATTGGTTTCTTTCTGCAATCTAATCCGGAAGTCGATTGAGTAATTGTGAAGAAAGGTGTCGGTCATTTACGTTAAATATTTATGCGGTGATCTGACTTTATTACATTTAGAGAAAACAATTTAACGTGTGTCTCTCTCTTTTTTACGATTGTCGCATCTCAAAAATCATATAAATACGAAGTGTTTATTCACTTTTACAAAAAAGAAAAAAATTTATCATATTTTTACTGGAATCTTGTTTGATTTAATTAGAATGCATGACTTAACCATCGAGATTGAGTCAAAAAATAGATCCCCACTCAGACATTGGCCGAACAATCGATCAATCTCTTATTCTATAGATTCAAACAATTTTAAACAATGAAGCTAACTAATCAAATTATATCCAACTAAAATTGAGAGCATTCATTATAAATTAAAAAAATATAGCAATATTTAAATTAATTGAAATATTGATCTAAATCTAATTGGCGTGTTTACGGTTAAACTAAAACAATCTCTAATTATTCTCCCACCACAGCCCGGGAACAATATCCTCGTCATCACGTGTTTTTATTTTATTTGAACAAATCATACGCGCGTTTATACATACAATGAATATGTACAATGAATATGTACAAACCAACCCCCCTACCCAAGTTCCTAGTATAAATAGAAGTCATCCAGTTCACAGTTAGTTCAAGACCTCTATTTTCTGTTTTTTTTTTTTTCCCATACTTTCTCTTCTGGCCAAAAGGCAAGCAAAATCCGTAGTCATGGATTGGGTTCGCGGTGAACAATTGGGCTTTGGGAGTTTTGGGAGTGTTAATTTAGCAGTACCCATAAAACAAACCTCTCAATTTACTCCTTTAATGGCAGTGAAATCTTGTGGGGTTTCGCAAGCTACTTCACTGATGAACGAGAAATTGGTACTGGACGAGCTTAAAGATTGCCCAGAAATCATTAGTTGCTTCGGAGAAAGTTTTAGTTACGAAAATGGCGAGAAAATATACAATGTATTGTTGGAGTATGCTTCCGGTGGCAATTTGGCTGATAAATTAAAGAATTCTTGTTATCGGAGGCTGCCGGAATCTGAAGTCTGGTGTTACACCAAAGCTTTGCTCAAAGGGCTACACTATATTCATAAGGTTGGTTATGTTCACTGTGATATTAAGCTTCAGAACATTCTTTTATGCCCGGATGGTGGCTTAAAGATTGCGGATTTTGGATTGGCGAAGAGAGCCGGGGGAAAAGAAGAGGGTGTTTTGAGTAATGAATTAAGGGGCACAGCTCTGTATATGTCGCCGGAGATGGTCGCCAGAGGCGAGCAGGGTACCCCTGCTGATATATGGGCACTTGGTTGCGCGGTGGCGGAGATGATCACTGGAACACCGGCGTGGCGGTGCTCCAGCTTGGTGGCGCTGCTGATGAGAATTGGTGTTGGTGAGGAGGTGCCTGAGGTACCAGGCAATTTATCAGGAAAAGGAAAAGATTTTCTTGAAAAATGCTTTGTCAAGGACCCAAGTAAAAGATGGACGGCTGAGATGCTTCTAAATCATCCATTTGTCGCGGATCAAGATTTTGGTGACACTGAAAATATTGCCTTCACCTCTCCCAGATGTCCATTTGATTTCCCTGATTGGGCATCATCAGTTACATCTTCTCCAGACTATTCTCCAGAATTTAATTCCTGGTTTACCGGCAACTCAAATTTGACAAGTGAGTCATGGTCCACTTCGCCGGAGGAGAGGCTGCAGGGGTTAATAAGGCATCAAGATCCTGATTGGTCTGTTTCAGATGATTGGATCACCATTAGGTGATAGAAGACTTGTCATATTCACATTTTTTTTTTGAAGATTTTATTCTCCGGGCACTGAATTTTTATTATTATTTAGTGCTTAATTCGAGAATAACATTCATGCTACGTTGTCAGAATATCTTAACATTGGTTGACATAATGATACATGATAGTTTGTCATTGATCAGTTAAAAAAAACAGTTTTTCCATCAATCATTCACTACCACCAATGCATATGTCGTCCAAAGTGGTAAATTCATTTGGCAAGAAAGCATTATTCTGAGGATAATTTTTTCTGTTGTACATAAAACTTGATAGAGAGGGATACATGCAATGGATGCTTGTACTTTCTGACTTCATAGAAGGATACTGATTGGAGACTTAGAATCTGATACCTTGATTGTACAGTTTAGTTAATGTGAATAATAAAACATTAATTCAATTTATAATTTTTTTTTCTTGGAAAAATGAGAGTTGCAGTGTTGCTTGGATGCGTTAGGCAACAGTCTTGATATTTTGCCCAATTGATTTTCTACTTGCAAGATCTACTGGGATTCTGCAGCTTTCTTGCAACTTTCAAGATTCAACTTTCTATTCATATCAATAACCCAAGATAACATTAGAAATAATCAAATAAACAATAGATCCAACTTGAAACTTGTGCACATGTATAATCAATGAACAAGCTATAGTACGTACTTTTTAAAGTTGATTTCTCCTTTTTCTCTGAACTTCAATCGATTCTGTTTTTTCTGCGTCTATCATAAGTAATATTACTAAATACTAATTATTGACAATAAAATGTTCAATAGATTAAGATGTGAAATCTAATTATTGTCATTATGTAAAGTCAGTATGTGGATTGATAATAAATTATTGTAACGTTGGACGAGAATGTAGTCTTACTTTAAAGCGAAATTCCATAAAATTTGTATATTCTTTTATTTTCTTACTGAAATTTTGTTGCTTTGGTGGTATAAACGTATTTTTAATTCTCAACATAAGAGTACCCGAGAAATAAGATCTTAACCTTAATAGCAGTCGATCACTGGCATCAACAAGAGCTGATTCCAACCATGAGCAAAATTTGGGCCATGGATCTTTCTTATTTCATAAAATTGGTTAATGTGATATAGCCTACCCCGAAAGGTCACGTCTTTAGCATAACTTAAAATGAATGTCTACGACTCTACATTCACGAGTCTTCTAAATAAGGGTCATTTTACTAAACATTACCCCGCATGTCAACATGCTAAGTTACATGCAATCAGGGGCGGACCCATTAAAGGCCCAGTGGGGCAGTTGCCCCCACTGGACCATTGAAGTTTTGCCTTACAAAAAAATATAGAGCAGCCCACCCATGACCCAACTACTGAAGCCCACCATGAAGAAATGTATATGCTTAAAAAAATCCCACACTTCCGACCTCCGGCCTTCCCCTCCCCCTTTCCCCCGAAACCAAATTCCCAATCCCTAGTCCCTACCCTTTCCCCCCAATTCCCTTAATCTCTTCCCCTTCCAATTAGCGGCGCTGCGGCTGGTATATTTTCACTTATGCAATTTCATTTCTTGTTGCCTTGTTGGTATAGTTTCACTTATGCATTTTTTTTTTTGTCTGGTGAACTATTTCGGCTGTGGTTTTCTATTTATGTTGCACTCCAAATATGAAGCAAGAACAACCAGTCAAGCATTAGTGCATTACAATGTCCTTTACTGAGAATATTTATTATTTAGACAACATGAGCTGTTTAACAACTTGTAGAAATCAAATATTTTAACAAGTATAGTAGAAATCTTATGTTTGATGTCCCCACTCCCTAGACAGTGTTAATTAGTTAATTAATACTGTAATTGATAATTTAATATTGTTTATTTTGTTCGCGTGGTCCAAATGTCTACTTTCTATGTCTTGAATTGGTCAGATTTTCTTTCATTAGAAAGCTTGTGTAACTTCTTGGCTGCTTCACTAGTATATTTTATATTTATGCATTCTTTGTTTGATTTGTAGGAAGATATNAATTAGTTAATTAATACTGTAATTGATAATTTAATATTGTTTATTTTGTTCGCGTGGTCCAAATGTCTACTTTCTATGTCTTGAATTGGTCAGATTTTCTTTCATTAGAAAGCTTGTGTAACTTCTTGGCTGCTTCACTAGTATATTTTATATTTATGCATTCTTTGTTTGATTTGTAGGAAGATATGTTGAGATATTTTAACCGAATATCTCAAAATTCTATTGAAGAAAATGTTAAGGCAAAGAAACAACGCATTTATGACATTTCTATTGAAGAAAATGTCGAGGCAAAGAATGAAGCAAAGGAAGCATGTATTGAAACTAATATTCAAGAAAATGATGAGGTAAAGAAAGCAAGTATTGAGTATATTGATATTGCACAACTTCCTATGGATCCCAGATTAAGAACTTCAATAATGGAGTATAATGTTAATCTTCAAGATCAAATAAGAAGAGCATACTTGTAGAGAGGTCCGTGCGTAAAAAATAAGGCGATTCATTCCTGCATTGTTCAATGAATATGGTGATTGGTTAGAATACAGTATAAGTAAGAATGCTGCATTTTGCTTATATTGTTATCTTTTCGGACCAAACAATGGGGAACAAGGAGGTGGTGATGCTTTTGTGAAAGAAGAGTTCCAAAATTTTAAAAAGAATGATAGACTTGGAGTTCATGTTGGAGACGTCCATAGTGTACACAATCAAGCCCGAAGCAACTGTGAAGTTTTGATGAATCAAGAGCAACATATT